>JASAND010021755.1:0-149068 GCA_030248195.1 Trissonchulus latispiculum
TGGGCTCATCAAGTTGTCCGATGTCCCCAAAACCGCGTGTCGAGACAATTTCGTTTTGTGTTTCCAGACCAAGTACTTCAATTTGTGACAAGTGATCAAAAAGAGATTATTTCAAAATTTTAAAATTTTTAAACAATGCGTACTATGAAAATTCTACGAAATATTCCCAATTCAATATTTAATGTGTTAAAGATAACATGTCCCATCGGGGCGACAACTCTAAATTTGATCTACATCGGAGCAAATAATTCGCATGCGTACTACCGAAAATGTTCAGTAACCGATTTGTCTAACGTAAACTTAGCGAGCTTAAATGGATGAGTCATTAGCTTCTCCGCTTATCTACAATATGCACGTACTGATAACATTAATATTTGAGTATCATATTGTTCCAACTTTTGGCACACCACGATTTCCGCCATGTTCGACCACTTGACGTTCCCGCGGGGGGTATTGGGTCTCTCTCACTGACCCCCTCCCCGTTCTCACCCCCCCCCCCCAAAAATTCCGGCGAAGCCGGAAATTTTTTGAAAATTTTGACCAAATATCCTTAAAATTTGGCATTTTCTGGGCACCTTATGGTGAGTGGGGGGGAAGCCCAAAAAAGTGGGGGTGGGGCCGAGTGGGGGGGGGGGAGGGGTCGAGTGGGGGGGGACCCAAAAAGTGGGGGCGCCCTCCCCCCAGTAAAAAAGCCCAGGAACGTCAAAGTGGTCAAACATGGCGAAAATCGACCAAGTTGACCAAAAGTTGGAATTTCTCAGTCAATATGATACTCAAATAAAAGCTCCCGATGTGGTAAGCACGAATCCGAGTACATTGCATATTGTAGATAAGCGGAGAAAGCTGTGGCCATCCATTCTCTCTACTTCGCTAAGTTTACGTTAGACAAATCGGTTACTAGTCTCATTATTTTCCCCATTGAGGTACGCATTTAACTGCGTATATGCACGAGTGTTCGCTTTCTGATATATAGATGTTTAGAGTTTGTCACTTGATGGAGACATGTTTTCTCAGCACAACATTAAGCTCAATGTTAATTGGGGTGGGTTGGTTTCGTAGAGGCCTGTGAACCTATACTGCTGCATTGTTTTAAAGTTTTTAATTTTTTCTGTCTTCCAGGCTAATATTGATGATAAGTTTGGTCACGTGATGCAGGATAATCTGTACAGTCGCGGCGTCTGCTTGGCCGGCGCTGATGTCTGTCGCAGTCTGGAAACGCAAAAACAAAGGTAAGGAAATATATGCCAATCCTCAGCTTACGTATATCTGGGAACATTTGTGACAGGGACATGGAAGTGAAGTACCTCGGACTGGCAGGCGGATACAAGGCATTTTAATCATTAGAAAAAGTCAATGAAAAGCACAATATGTCTGGCAGTGACAGTCCAAGGCAGGGTTCAAGCCCAAATCTAGGAAGTTTGGGGACTGTATCTCAGTGACTGCAGGGCCGGCCAGCGTTTTTCATTGAATTTTTCCCATGATTGCCTAACATTTGTTGGTAAGTTTTTCCTGTCCGTTTCAGCTAATTTTATTCCAAGCATCTGTGGTGGCTGAGTTGATTGGTGGCATCGGTGCTTTCGTGTGCCTTCAGACTGATTATGTGTTTGCTTCGCTGTACAGATACAGCTGCAGTTTGTTTGTGCTGTTCAGCAATGCATAAAGTGCTATGCTTTCTTCAGATTTCTAAATGCGGGTTACTCGGACGTCAATGTTTGGACGATGTCTGATGTCTATCGGAAGCTTCCGATTGCTGAACGTAAAAGGTGTGGTAGAATTAATTGTACATAGGATGGGGACAAGGTGTTTCTGAAAGAAGATGAAGTAATGTAGCTGGCCTGCGAATTAGTGAAGTGTACAAGGCGTAAGTCATGGCCTAATAATGAAAAACATCCACCCTGCAGACACTGATGGTGATTGCATAGTTCTGGCGCAAGCAGACGCGCGTAGATAAGCCGATACAGTGGGTTTTAAACGGTTAAAACAGCATGTTACATTCGGAGGCGTCGACGTACGTCTTTGAGCGGTTATGACTGAATTGAAATCATCTTTATGGTGATTTTAATGTCCGTGTATTAGTTTTATTTCCCTGGTTTCTGAGTAAAAACTTGACGCCTTCAAGACTTTTCCTGATGTAAAATTTGCAGAAAATTAATCCTTAAGTTGTTGCATGGGTGCTATAGGATAGAGAATTTGGAATTTTTGGACGAAGTCGAATTGCTGTACCAACTGTTGGATCACTACTGCATCTGTGTTGCCGTGAAGGACAAACGGAAGCTGGGATTTCAGACAATCGGATTTTAGAAAGGTTGATTTTACTCCTGGGACTGACACTAATAAATTTGTTTTTGCCATTACTATATTGTCTATTTGTTAATTGATACTGAACATTGCAACGGTTTTAGAAGTATCAAAAGTTTTTCATGAATTTTTATGTCCTTTAAAGAGATTATGTAACAACTGCAATAGCTAATCATCGTCCCCCCCCCAGTTTATTGGGTTCCTCCCCACTATCTTTGATGCGCCCAGACTTGCTAAATTGTAAGGATTTTTAAAAAATGTAAATGTATTTTGTAAAAAATTTCAAAAGTTCTCCGCGTAGCCGAAACGTTTCAGGTCTAAAATTATTTATTTTGGTGATAAACCTGAACTTCTGTTCACGTTTTTGCTTTGTTACAGCCACGCCGTTATTTTAGGGGAAAATTTTTCTTTAAATTTTCTTTCCATTTTTCTTTTTCCTTTTCTTGCGAAAGAAGGAATTTGGACTCTATTTTCTTTTTCTTTAAAGAAGAAAGTGTCATTAGGCTGTCTCAGGTTTCAACTGTCAGTCAATTTTGCGTAAGCAACTCAGCCTAGTGAGCGAATTAGGTTTTTAATTGCATTAACCTAATTAAAGTTATAATTAATTAATTAAAATAACTAATAAATTTACCTGCCATAAGCCTTTGGCTAATGGACCAATCAGCGAGCAGGCACACGCTTATATGAAAGCGTGTAATTAGTGCAAAGTGAGCCCTCCCTCCGGAAGTTAGGGGGGTCCCGCGTTAATGAACCTAGCGTACCTAGAATCATATTTACATGCTACTGTAAGAGTTTCATACTCTTACTATTATAAACTCTTGCTGTTACTATAATATATTTTTATCGATTTTAGACCACTTTAGGTCCCCAAATTTTTGGTCTTACCTCCTCCCTCTCGTCACTCGTGGAAGGGGGGGGGGGGGTAAAAACATCTCAACTTTTCCTCGGGATAAGTCTAGATCTCTAACGTTTTCCTTTCGAAAAAACTTTGGTGATGTGTCTTTTGGCCTATTTCTTTAAAGACTAAAAGGGTCGGATTAAACGGATTAAAATCAACCAAATTAAAATGTTAGCGGCTGTTTCTTTAATGCAGGATTCAAATTAACTCGTTTAATTAATTAATTTAATCAAAATTAAAATTAAAAAATTAACTCGTTTAATCCGATCATTTTTAATCCTCGAATTAAACGATTTAATTTTAATCCATTTAATCCACCATTAAAGAAACATCGATTAAAAGTCTTTTAATCCGTTTAATCCGCGTAGCTGAACGAGGATTAAAACTAGTTGAAAATTTCAGGAGACGGTTAAACGGATTAAAATTAATCTTTAAAGGAACAGCAATTAAGCAGGTTGGATTAAAATTTGCTCTTCCATTCTTTAATCTGAAGTCAGAATAAAGAAACAGGATTAAATTAAAATTTTAATCCTAGATGTGTATTAGAGAAACACGATTTTAAACCATTTAATCCGTGCTGCTGTTTCTTTAAACCGGATTAATTTTAATCTAATCCGTTTAATCTTTAAAGAAATAGGGCCTTAGTTTCAGAATTTCTTATAAGCATAATGGCTTGTGCAAGAACGCCAGAAGAATTTTTTCATTGTATAAAATTCCAAAATGTGATTGCACACAAATTTGTTTAACAAATTTGTTCTCAGAGTAATAATTAGTTTGTGGTTGCATACAACCATTTGAACGTGAATTGCATGGACCAATTGTATTACCTATTATTTTTGTTATTTGCTTTGTAGTCTGTGTTCCGCTCTAGTCTCAGGATATGTCTTATCTTTATCGTGTCACAGTATACCGTGTCTGGGTGTTGTATGTTATAGAATTTGTTTCTTTGGTTTTGCAATATTGTTGTACTCGTGTATTAGTTGTAAATAAATGTAGACAGTGTTATTTACGTGCCATCTTGTGATTTGTAAGCTTGCAACTATATTATATTTGGTCATCGTTCGCATTAACTATTTTTTGTTTTCTACCTGAGTGCTTTTATGATTTATGAAAGCTAGATAGTTTTATTTGACGTGAAAGAAACTTATTTCCCCCTAGGTTGCTAAAAAGGCGGGTGTTAAGATTCTTCAGTTAACTCCATGTTTCCACTTGGAATGTTATTGTTGTAACTTGTTCGCATATTTTGTCTTGTATAAATGCGATTTTTTTTTCAGTAAATTCGAGCGCGTGTTGTTATCCAACCAGATTGTATTGTTTAGGTACCTCATTAATGCATTCTTTGGTCGTGCACTCTCGTTTTACTTGGGGTCGGAAAATCCTTGCTCCACTCACACTTAACGATAGTAGTATTTCATTTAGCATTCTTCCCTCTTTAGCATCAAACTTAAACAATAGTCTTTGCCGGTATGGTATGATGACGAGTTACGTTTATGGATCTGTATAATTTCCTTGTCGTGTTCGTGCACTTTGCTAGATAGCACAAAACTTATTAATAGTCTTTAGACAATTGAAGGTAAAAATAGTAGGTCAAACGTTCATTTGTCTGATATGACTGTATTAAATAGTTTATTTATACGCACGAGAAAAACTGATAACATAAATACGTCTAGTTTGCTCATAGCTAGTAGTTAAGACTCCGTTAGGATTTCTAAAACTGACAAAAGATGAGCGCAACCTAGCTCTTCAAAGTATTTTTGTAAAACGATAAAATATGGTATTTTCAAAAACAAAACAATACTTTAAACATTGTGTTCAACCTCTGAGACTAAATTATTATGCTTCATAAAACTATTCTTTGCTTTAAAATTTGTACAATAACGGTTTACTACTAATTCAACTGAAATCGTCAGTTTTTAAGCAAATCTTTTATGAATAATTACATCAAAGGCAAATTTATCAATTGGCCAGAACTCTTACATTAACACTTACAAGCAAAAATCAGCCAGATCTTACAACTGATTTTACATTGATTTTACAGATTTTACATTGACCATATTTGGGCCCTCACAAAATTTCGGCTGGTCATATTAGGGCACATCGTTGAAAATGACACCTAAATTAGTTCTCCTGCACAAAAAATTTTACTATGTTAAAAACCTACTGTACTAACTGTAATCCATCCCAAATTAATACTCTATTTGTGTTCATTGAATGATCAACCTAATCACCTCAAACAACGTCAGCAACCATTTACCCATAGTCATTAGCTTATATGCTTATGTAATCAGTCTGAGTATTGTATTCGTACCGAACGGTCGGGCCAGTTGCCCATTTACTGTATTCCATTATTGCCTTATTGTTTGCCAATAAACACCGGAAGTTCTGTTTATTAAACACAATGTCTCCTTTTCTACTTCATTAGAGTATCGTAGATAGGGTTTCTTCCTTTCCTTTACCTTTCTTTCTTTTCTTGCACCCTAGGTTAGGCTAGAGTAGAACCTGCATCGTTTCGCCATCAAGTACCGGTTTGGTACCGGACAGTAAACCGGTAGTTTAACATTTGGCGACCATGACAGGATCACTGTCCGGTTTGCTAAGGAAGCGTGTCAAAAATAAAATCGTGTACACGATAAAATTTACACTAATTTTAAACGGTTTGTGGCACATTTTACACGATTTCTACACGATTTTTCATATGTTAGTTTTTGCAGCTGTCTTTTTTGCTTTCCTGCAAAACTTCCCTATTAGCCTAAGAAGCAGCTTTATGCTAACTTTACAGTGCGAACATGGATACGTAAAAACTGCTTGCGTAGAAGTTGTTTGTGTGCTGTAATAGCACCGACTTAACTTTAGCTTAGTAAGAAAATTTTACTAAGCTAAAGTTATCTAAAGGGACCGCTCACACGATTCTTACACGATTTAAATCGTGTAAATAAATCGTGTACACGAAGATTTTTAAGGTGCATTTTGACACGGTTCCTAAATTTAAAAACGTGAAATTTTGTGATTTTTCAAAAACGATTTTTGAACTTAATTTTGCGATTTATCGAATAAGATTTCTATTTTTAGAATCGCTACAATTGGGAGAATCTTTTAAAACGCTTTTTGTTTACGTTTGAAGACTTTTAAATTCTCCTGTTGTGTAGAGTGCAACTCTGAAAAATAGCGAGACGATGCAGGTTCTACTCTAGCCTAACCTAGGGTGCAACTCGCTGTGGTAAAAGAAAAGAGGAAACCCTATCTACGATACCCTATTGAGGTAGAAAAGGAGACATTGTGTTTAATAAACAGAACTTACGGTGTTTATTGGCAAACAATGGAATATAGTAAATGGGCAACTGACCCGACCGTTCGGTACGAATACTCAGACTGATTACATATGCATATAAGCTAATGACTATAGGTAAATGGTTGTTGTTTGAGGTGATTAGGTTGATCATTCAATGAACACAAATAGAGTAATTTGGGATGGATTACAGCTAGTAAAGTAGGTTTTTGACAACTGGGTCAACTTTAAGTTTTGACATTTTGCAGAAATAATCTACAAACAATTCTCTATAAAATGATTTAAAAATCGTTTGTTAAACCTCAACGGCAATTGAGAATCCTTGTCTTGAAAAAGTAACTTTCCGACCGCATAAAGCAACTGGTACAAAAATCAAAAGTTGACTAAAATTAGAAAACAATTCTTGTTTAATTTAATACTGGACAGTTTTTGCTGAAAGTTGGCCACTCCAATAGCAACATGTTTATCTCGCTACTGCGAAGGTTTTATTTCAATTCACCTTGATAAGCAACCTATACAACTATCCAAAGTCAACGTTGTCCATATTCGGCACTTGGCCATATTTGGGCAACTTCCCCTACACAAAGTTACTGGCATGATAAATTAGCATAGTTTCAGTCGCCGGAGGCGCTAAACGTGAAACATCCTGGAAATTTCTCAAATGTTTCATAATGTTCTGCTTTAAGTGCTTTGTTTGATCATTTCAATAATTGTGAACTTTTGAACTCCAATGAACAAGAAACAATTCAAAACCGTTTTGTAAGGTGTGCGCATACCAAAGTTGATGGTTATGAGAAAATTGTAATTTTGTAAGGTGTGCGCATACTGAAGTAGATGCCTTTTACCGTATGCCCCATAATTTGTAAGGTGTGCGCATACCAAACAATTACCCTTAAACTGGACCAAGGAGTCGTGTCAAAAATAAATACGTTATTTTTCGTATATGCGATTGGACTATACGATCAAAAATCGTATATGCAAGACGTTCAAATCGTATTTTTGTTTGAAAAAAATCGTATACAAATTGTGTATACGATTTGCAGCAAACAAGTTTCCCAATGATTCCTGAACATATGCTTCTTGGTTTTTACCACTTAATCCAGTGGTTTTTATAGTAGTTACAAGAACATGACTGGACGTCTACGTATGTACGCTATTTTGTTCATTTTTTCAAACAGACCTTTTATTAGTCAACAAGTTCGGTTTAGCTAGTCATTCATAACAAAATTATTGATAGCATGCTTCAAGAAGCAAAGTCACAAGACTAGCATTAAGGTATACATTAATGTGCAGGCTACAGTAGCAGTAAAACAAAAATTGAACTTGTTCCAGTTCGGCTAAAACTTTAGCGCTTGAGGAACCGACTTTTTGTTGTTGTGATAAAGCATACATTAACACAGGGTCCGATTCTGGGGGCGTCTACCCCGACCTCGGCGAGGGGTCCACCCCTGAAAAATTCGAAAATTTTAAGGGGGTCTGCCCCGAAATTAGCAAAAATTGCGAATTTTTAACGTTTTTGACCAAAAATTGGTAGAAAATGACAATTTTAAGTAATTTTTAAGAAATGTTTTGAAAAAATCGCTAAACTTTTCTAAAAAATTATCAATTTTCAGTGTAAATCGCTGAGGGGTCTACCCTTTTTTGCTTTCTGGAGGAGAGGGTCTGCCCTTTTTTCCTTTTCGCTGAGGGGGTCTACCCGTTTTTTGTCGGTTGGGGGTCTGCACCCCCCCCCATTCCCCCCACGTTATCCTATGGTGATAAGAGCTTCGGCATATATTATTGTTTCGTGTTTTCGTGTTTTCGCATCCTTGTTAATTTTTTGTGGACTAGAGGACATAGAAATTTGAGGAAACTGTGGATGAACTTCTCGAATTAATACTAAATTAATATTAATATACATTAATACATTAATACTAATAATTTTCGTGGACTCCCAGAAACATTTGATTGTCCGAGTTCATCTCTTGTGAATAACAACGGAAATAATTTCGCAATAATCTTCCTGGGTTTCTGATCCGGTATTAGCTTTTCAGAACCATTTCTGTCATTCACAAAGATGACAACAGCTGATTTTAGAGCCATCCAACTCCAACAACACGCAACTTTTCACTGTTTAGCAAAAACTAGCAAAAGGCTTAAACCATTTAGTTTCTTTTGACCACTGCTATTAATTCAGCGTCTGGAAACTTGGAGACAACGTTTTGGACATAACATAAAAAGTAATCACTTTGCAGACTTTGTAAACCTGCTACTGGTTCAACTTTCTTGAAGTACGGAGCAAGCTAAGAATTTTGAGTGGACTAGTAAACGTATACACATCGCATAATTCACCTTTAAAATTGTATAAACCTTGTCTAAAACTCGTATATACGATTGCTTGCAAATCGTATAAAATAAATCGCATTATGAGCATTATTTTTGACACGACTCCCAAAAGAGTGAATTTTGTGGCGAGTTTATTATTCAAGTTAGGTATGACAATGTATATATTTTCTGAAAGCTCAAAAATCATATTTCAAAAATTTTAAAATTTTAAAACTTTACATTTTCTAAATTTTAAAAACTAGGAAAAGAATTAATAAGCGAAAAGTAGTCTAGTTTGGCATCGAATTAAAGGTCTCGTTCAGGAGAACACGAATATGTAAAATTAAATGGATTTGGGCCGGCACGTGGTTCCAGCGAGCCCATATCCCGAAAAATAAAAGTTGCTCTGATCGCTACAAACTTGGGCTCAGTTGAAAGATCTTATCACGCTGAGTGAAAGTTGGAATTCCGTCATCGCTCAAAATTCTGTCTGCGAAAGTTATCCCTTTAAACCCCAAAAAATGGGTAGTTTTAACAGTTTTGGAGGATTTAATCATGGCTAGCGAAGCTGTGAGCTGAATCAAGTTAAGGTGCTGGTATCCTTTTGTGCAGTGCTTTTGTCCGTGACTTTTCGAAACGCTATAACTTTCGCAATTTTGGGAGTTGGAGAGAACTTTATACATCGTTTTAAACCTTATAATCTGTACATTAACATGCGCTTAAGAAACTAGCAAAATTGACAAAAAATAGCAAAACATTGCCGACATGCTGACATCTGACAGACTGAATATAGACCAAACATTTTTGAACATCGATTTCTCAAAACTGTAGAATCGGCCAAAATTTCTTCTTGTGCCATGATATGAAGGACATATGGGCCGAGGGACATTTTTTTGGATTTGGCTCAACAAGTCTCAATACTCCAGAAAATCCGGCAAATGCGCGATGACACGAAATTTCGCAACTTTCTATTCAGTTTTCTCACAACTGGAGCTGTTTTAGCTCAAACCAAGAAAAATGTCCCTCCGCAATAGGGCGAATTTTCATTCTGCCAAACATCACGCGAATCCATTGGGTAGTTTTTGAGAAATCAATGTTCAAAACAAAATAATCGTAATTTTGCCAAAATGGTTTTTCGGCGAATTCTCCAGCTTAAAGAAACGAACTCCAACGAATAGGTATTGATAAAATGCGCAATTGGACGGTGTATCGATTGAGTATAATTAAGCCAAAATTGTCTGTAAGGTTTGGCAGTAATTTTGAAAAAACTGATTTCTTCAAAAATGGCCATTTTTTGACCCCAAAAGTCGTTTTTGGCTTATACTGCCTTAACCACTAGAGGTAGCTCAAAAGTTGTAAAAGCAAAAATGTTCATTTTGATGCCCTCTTTCCAGCCATAACAACCTATCCGGTGTAGCGACTATGTACTGAGAGAATAAGGGCGAAAACCAAAACTTTCTTATCTTTGCACCTAAAAATCCGGGACTGGTCCCAGAATGTTAAAGAGCACGAAAATAATGCATTTGGAAAGCTTCATCCACTTTCATGCAGAATTGAAGCTTGTAGGGTCGAATTTACACAAAGCGATACCAGCACCTTAAGCCATTGTGCTACATTTTGCGTCTCATCATCATACACAAGTATAGAAAATCGCAGCTTTGGACCTTCATGCGCAAGATAAGCTAATTTAAACAAACTTCAAAAGTGCCGTCGTGTCGGCTCCTGTTTGGACTTGCAGTTTGCAGAAAAGCCAATTTTTAATGCAGACCCCCAAATTTTTTCTTAATCCTTCTCAGTTTTTTGGCGCCCCTCCCCCTTTTTGCCAGACCCACCCCTAGTTTTTTTTCGAAACCCCACCAGTCCCACTTACCTTTTTTGTGACCACAGCTATGGCCCGGAGGGGTATCTTTGGTCAGAATTTTTGGGGGCGAGATTCCCCCCTCCCCATGTCTGGGTGTGAATCTATAAAAAAGGATCCCCCAAGCTTTGATGGGGCAGACTATGCCCCTCAATCTCCATTACGCCTACGTTTACAAAGAACTAAAGTCTGACCAAAAAATCTTGGAACCGATCTGTGAGCGCCTCTCCTGAGTTAACCCTTGAAGTTAGTCTATATAAGGTATATATTTTTAGAAACCTCAGGAGGAGGAGAATTCGGTAATATCATATCATACATCGTACATATCGTACATCATATCCGGTCTTCATATCTGCTGTAATTTTTCAATGATAGCGTTTGGTATCCGGTTACCGATATAGATCGGATATGATGGTTTTACCGGATTCTCCTCCTCCTGAGGTTTCTAAAAATATATACTTTATACAGGCTAACTTCAAAGGGTAACTCAGGATAGGCGCTCACAGTTCGGTTCCAAGATTTTTTGGTCAGACTTTAGTAATATGTTACTATTGAGTTTTTATTAGCATTGTACATACCAGAGATGAAACCGGGTCACTATTTACTGACCCGGTGACCCGGTATTTTTGAAAATTTAGGTTTAAGCTTGCAAAAAATTAAAAATATTGGGGTGCGGAGAGTGTTTTTTTACCATTTTGGACATTTTTGACAACTAAGATATCAAGTTGGGCAAAAGTTTTGCTTTCCTTAAGGAGCATTGGAAAGTGAATATTGTAAGTAAGCCGGAAAAAATCAAAACTATTTGCAAAATTTTGCACTCAATAATGTGGAGTAAACTACATAGCTTTTTGAATCAAACAAATTGAAACAAAATACTTTGCCAAAGTCATAACATTATCTAATTCTAATCATAGGGTTTAACATTAGCACTTTTCTGTTTTATAATTATATATTTTAGTGAAATATTTCATTTAGTTGTATGATTGAAGTTTCACTCAGCGGAATTTCTTTGAAAATATTTTTTCGTGTGGCTAGGATTCAGAGAATATGAAATAAAACCAATCAGAATTGGTTCCTGAAGATATGTAGTAAGCCATAGCAATTGCAAAAAATGCAAAGTAAAACTCAGAATCTGTAAACCTTGTTTTGCTGAGATTTTCCTTCTTACCGAGATTTCAAACCCACAGTCCGACCCTCTCCCTCCGAAAATAATAGCATGGAGAATTTTATCATTTTAAAATTAAGATTTCAGACTCTCAGGGCCCATGTAATAGTTTTCATTTTCTAGTTAAGATTCAACGCAATCATTGTAGTTTCAAACCAAGGTCTAAGCTTAACAGGACGTTAGAAATATTATGAGGACACGACTACGGCGACAAACATTTAAAAAAAACTATACGATTAAGTTAAGAATATTTCTATTGCTAGCTTTTGAGTAATTGTTGAAGTTTTCAATTGGCAAAAATTGGTAAAAGTTTGAAAAATATCCTATAACAGCAAAAAAATTCCTCCAATCAAAAATACCGGGTCAAGACCGGGTCAGAGCTCCTGACTCGGTGACCCGGTGACCCTGTCCATATAGTGACCCAAACTGACCCGGTGACCCGGTGACCCGGTTTCATCTCTGGTACATACGTATATATAGAAACTGAAAATAATAGAGGAAGCTGGTTTTTACTCTGGAAAAGGATTGAGTATTGGTAATTTCAATCCTTTTACAGACCAGAACTCAGTTTCTGTCAATTCTGGATTTCAACAGTATATACGTGCACAAGAAGCTTCACTGCGTTTCAGCACAAACTTCAGCATCATCGAATTTCGTGGGGTAAGTGTTTTTGTTTGAACTTTATATAAATTGGATGTTTATGGTGTTGTTTCATATACCGAATATTTTTCCTTTCTGGATATCCTCCTATTTTGCACTGACTGGAACCGTTTCAAAAATAAAATCGTGTAAACGATTTATTTTGCACGAATTCCAAACGTTTTCGTACAGAATTACACGAATTCTACACGTTTCTTTTTACGCCTTGTTTTTGCGACGATCTTTTTAGGTTCCGGCTTCAAGTAGCTTGTGCTAAGTTCTTTGTGCTTATGCGAATACATAGAAAAGTTAAGCACATGGTTTTTTGGTGTGGTGTGGTATAGCAAAACAGTGGCTTAAAGCTTAGCAACAAAAAGTTCAAATCAAACGACCTCAAAACAAGCCGCTTACACGATTCTTGCACGAATAAGATCGTGTAAATGAATCGTGTACACGATAGATTTTTAGCATATTTTTGACACAGTTCCTATCCGGACAGCCGGATTCCGCTTAACTATTCAAAACTTAATTTCAGGAAAAGTTTTAAGATTTTACAGTGAAAATGTCAATTTTTCTTCCTTGCTTTATAAATTTCTATCATAAAGGCAAGCTAAGACGGCCTTGATTCCAAAAATATTGAGAATTTTTGAAAATATTTTCAAAATTTTTCAGAAATTCTAATTTTTTGTGAGTTTATTTTAAATGCAAACGGATATGCCGGTTTTTCTCAAGTCGAGTATGTTTTGTTATGTGGTGCTTCTATATAAACCGTCTGGCTAGCTAGCTACAGTTTTTGACAGATTTTAAAATTTATTGTATGAATATCTGTCTGCGTATTAACTAATTTGTGGAATTAACTTTTATACTGTAGGCATCCCGTTGGCATAATACCTATATGCTTCATCATTAACAGCTCCGCAGAGATTTTGTAAATTGAAAGATTCCAAGTTTCATTATGACATGAGTCATCAATAAGAAGAAGTAAGATTATTTCCGGTTTTGAAATTGCAATTACTGCTTGAGCATACATGTGTATTATGCTTGTGAATTATAATATAATAATTCGTGAATCAGCAACCAACGCCTTTTGGAAAGAACGATGAGATTTCACATGCAAAAGATGCCGGCCCTATCGTAAACCACTACTCACACGCATTTATGAAGAGTTACATCTTTGTTAGGCAAACATGCGAGGGCCCTGACCGAGCAAACAGAAGAGACCTGCTGCGCTGAGGAGCAGCAGGAATAAGTGAAAGTTTCGCCGCCAGTCGCCTCAAAAAGTGTCATTACTTTTGAAAATTGCTAACAAAGGGTAAAAATCGGATATTTCTCTCTAATATTTCGACAACTCACATATCTAATATTTGAATGAAACATTTCAGAACATGAAAAATGAAATTCTAACAGCATGTAATTAACAAATTTTACTACTTTTCCTTAAAATTATGTTTGCTACTCAGAAAGCAGGAACTAAAATTCTGAAGACAAGACAACTATTCTCATTCAACAATATATAATATATTTATTTACTCAATGTTCATTTTCAGTAGAATCCGACAAAAATTTTAAACATATTAGTTATTTAGGTGCCATTGCAAAAGACATTTTAAAGACATTAATAAAGAATACACAATATATGCGTACATGACATGTATACATTGTATATACAAGAAACTTTATGAATTTATATTTAATTTTAATATATACAATAACAACATGAATTATAAAACTTTAGCACGACATATTTTTGTAGAGACAATAAGTACGACAGAAGTCGTAAAGTACTGTAGTGCGACTGAAAGGCGTAAAAGGTGACGGAAATAATATAGCATTAATTGAATAATTTTATTAAGAAATATGCTGGAAAATATTAAAGTAACGTTTCAAAACACGAAACATAAATTCTAACGGACGGAAATTAACACATTTTACTACTGTTACGACGTGAATTGTAAAAACTATAGTATGATAATGCCGCAAAGACTTGAGTACGACTAAAAGTCGTAAATACTTTAATACCACTGAAAACCGTAAATACCTTAGTACAACTGACAGCCGTAAAAAGGGGGCGGGGTAGTACAGCATTATTGAATTTTACTAAGAATTAAACAGGTAACACGAGAGTAAATATTTGAAGTATTATGTAACTTGAAAAAATATACAAGTAAAGACGTTAAGTACGTAATGTATGAAAAAGGAAAATCCAATAAACTAGAATTATGTATAAAATGTTTAGGTACGTTCAGAATCGTTCACATTACTATATTTTGAAAGCAGTGCGTGATTATACGGTGACATAATTTCGTGAATCTTAAAATTCGTGAATATATAGTCTGTTTGGAAATGAGCTAAATCCATGACTTTCGATTTTGGACCAAAGCGATTCCTCCGTTTAACCTCAGAAACAGGTCGCCTCGACCATTCCTTGCCGAGTGAAACTTGTGAGCGAATTAAGATATACAGTATCACAAGGACCGTGGCAGCGGCCCCTTGTAGGAAACTGGATTTTTGGAAACTTCAGTATTTTCGAACCAGACCCCAACCGCGAGTACCCGGAACTGAGCCAACTTTAGGCTGTACAAACACAACATGAATGTGTTGGCAGTTGAATCAGTATTCAACTGAATATGTAATCAAAGTATCATCCATGTGAATAACAGGCTGAAACTCCTGTATGGCATTCAGTAAAGGTAAAAGTTATGGTAGATGTGCACCGGATATTTTGTCATCTCCGGTCAGTTTGTCATTTAGTATGGATATGTTTTCCACCACGCTGAGTTAACATATAGCAAAATTTTTCCATTTCGCGAGATTCGATTTTTTTCGATTCGCAAGGGGGACCAAGGGAAACCGAAATAGGTTTTATCGCGGATTTCGTTGAAAACTTGCAATAGGGGTTTTTGGGGTCGCTGAACAAGAACCTGAAGTTCGTTTTTTGATTCAGCTTTTTTTAGCTCAGCATACTTAGCATACAGCATATTTATTTATTTATTTATATATACATACATACGTCTAAATATGGATTATCAAGAGTGCATATGAGAGAGCGCACAACACAATAGTGCACTATGTTTAACAGAAGTAGTCCAACGCATGCTGCTACTTCGATTATTCCGATAACTGAAATTCCTGTGGCAACTGCAAGAACGTTTCCAATATCGCTGACAACGTTGACAATCTAAAGTAACTACTCAGGCAGTGGATTTCGGTTACACTTGAAGAAAGGTTGAAGGCTAGAAACTGTCTGCTTTTCATTACTTCTGTTCTGTTTAAGGGGTTGTCCGCCACCAAGAGTAATTTTTTCGACGCCATGTTCGAAATCTTAGGCAAAAACATTGAATATTCAATGCCCAGGTTGCAAGGCACTTATGTTCGTGTGATCCTGTTAGACCGTGGATTGCAAGAAGATGAACTTTGCTTAATATTAACAAACAAAAAATTTAGAGTTATCAATACGTACATATAACAATTATATGCCTTTACATTCACTTACCGTTTCTTTATAAACTTCTTCATATATTTTTTTCGTTGAAGTTTCATGGTATATGTCGATGTAGCTGTATGCTCTGAGTAAAACATACGGTCAATAGACAAAAATAGAAAAACTAAAAAATCCTTTATGTCAGGTACCATCAGTCAGATGGTGTTGTTATCTACACCAAAATGCCAGCTTAAACTTGTAATCTTCCAATATGCCTTTCGCCATCACTGAATGCAATAAAAGTGCATTAAGGCTTGGCTAGAATTGTTGTGTATCCCATTAATAATCGGTTAGATTTTTAGCAGGAATGCTGTTGACGATTGCAACCTTTTTGTTTCTTTTGTTTGTTTTGTTTCTGTCTTATACACGGGGTATGGATGGATTAGTGAAAGAAACTTAAAGCAGAGGCAGAAGAACTACCTTAGGTGAGAAGTGAAATAAAGCAAAATAGTGCAACTGAACTCACGTCAGTGATGTATTCTCGCCGGATGAACAAAACGGGCACTAAAAATAAATATTTGGTTTAGGTTGACGCCAATACAGTTACAATGTCAAAATATCCGTGTAATATAGTTACATTAACGAACGTTGCAAGTTTTGATTGAGCTCTATGCACAGGCGTAAGGAATCACAAAAATTGAGGTTTAAACATTTGAAGTTTAAACTTATATGAAGTTTCAATTTTCACAAAATCAGTTAGAAATTGATATCAAATTATTAAATCAAATAACTCATTCTACCACTTAAACTGTAGCTGAATAAAACGATTTGGATGCTTACTGCAATGCTTACTATATATAGTGCAGGCATATTAGCATTAATACTAAAACTGTCTACACACACCTGCTTATCGTCTCGCCAAACTGATGCGTCCCAAAAACATTTCCATATTAGTACAGAGTCAATACAGGAGGAAGGATGGGCTACGAAGTTTCAACTTAGATGCGCTTATGAAAATTAATGATGCATCAAGTAGTGGTTCTAATATAGTTGAATGCAAAATTTACTTGACGCCAGCGATTTTTTCAAATAGTTTTCATCTAATATTTTATTTTCTGAAAGTCATTTTTATTTGTCCGACGTCGAAAACATATGTTTTCAGCATATTTCATATTATCCCTCGAGTATATGGACGTCGGAGAATAAAACCAACCCCGTTTGGGTGATGGTTGAGCTAGCGTGGTCAAATTTTGCATGAAAGTTGGTATATCTTATTTCACCTACCACAAAAACTTGAGCTAAATCAGATTACGTCTGAGCATCGTTTGAAATTTTGCAAATTCTGGCATGTTCGACCACCCAAAAACTCAAAAGTTGCTCAAACGTTGCTTCAAATTTCAGCCTGCTTTGAAGGCCCGTGGAAAATTTTCCAGAGCTGTTAGGCAATAACTTTTGAAAGTTTCCACTAGAACAACATGTGCTCTTTCCAAAAATGTCGGTCTTCGCTTAATGCGCTCAAGCTGCTTGCAGAATTTCTAAAAAATTGGAAAAACCAATTTTTGTTTTTTTGACAAACTCACAAAAATGGTTCTTAAATGCTCAAAAGTCGTCCACATAGCAATTTTAATGCGCTCTTTCACGTGAACAGCTCCATTTGGACTTAACTATTTTTCGCTCTCCGGTAAAAACTTGATTTTGCGGATCGCCTTTTAAGCTAAGCTAACGTGGCCAAAAAGCAGCCTGGGAACATTAAACCAAAAAGTATAAGAACAATATTTATTTTAATTAATTGCATCAAGTTTTAAAAGTTTTACAAGTTTTTGCATTTTAACATAAGAACTGGCAGAACTGGCAAATTTGATGAAACCTAGCTGGTTGATGCTGCAAATTTTGATGTTCGAATCTCTCACCTATCGTAAGGAATATCGCAAAAATGACTGTAGACATGAAGAGAGCGATGCCCAGTTTAGCTGTTTCATGAATAAAATCGTTTATACGAGTTCCCTGACCGAACATTTGGGTTGTTTTTCCATCGGCGGGTTTTTACCCCGGCTAATTAACCGTTAATTACTAATTAAGTACAAGACATAGAGAGGCGATTTATATACCGAAACGACAGTCTAGACAGGGCTTGATAAGAAAATAATTAATAGCCTAATTGCTCCACTGGGTATGGTTCTGCAGAGTCCAAAATGTGAGTACCTGGTTTTTTTCCAATATCACTATATATTCAAACTTACGTACTTTTTTTATCCAAACACCTAACAAAACATTCATGGTAACAAACGTATGCGCGAATTTTTGTGGACACGCCTTTTTTCTGTTTTTCCTCTTTACTTTTTCTTGCCTATAAATCGCGACTACGGAGCGGCCCTCCAAATCCATCCTGAGTAGTTTCTAGCATTTATGCAATAAAGGATCTTAAACATACTGGTACGTACGCACATTAGCTCTCTTTTCATTCTAGTCAAGGAAAGAGAAAGTTTTTAAACAAAATGGTTAGCGAAAATTATATGAGAAACTGAAAATTGAAGGATGTAGCATAAGTCTTGTAGTCTATGGCTTGGTCTATATCCTGATTGCCTATTCAAACATCGTAAAAACTTAAAACGTCAAGACATAAATCACAAATTCAATATTGAGTGGGGCTTTAAAGTTGCAGCCCCGAAAATCTGACAATTTTTGAAAAAATCACGGTTAAAACTTAATAGATACTTTTCATTCTAGGTAAATTTGAAGGATACTTCCACATTTTGGCGGGGCAATTATTTCGTCATTTGCATTTGGGCGTCATCAAAACTATTGTTTATTTCTGCAAAGGACGCTATTTTTGACCAATAACTTAGTTTGACGCATTTATACTTTGTTTGTATAGGGCGGGACTCGGGATTTTAACAGTTTGTCAGCATGTACATGAACAAATTAACTGCAGAATCAGGAATAATTCTAATTGAACACATTACCTCGAAGTGCTTCTGCGGGTATATGGCAAAGGTCATTGTTTTGTCATAAATCACTTGCCTAAGACAATTAAAATTTTTTTAAAACAGTGTAGTCCAGGCGCGTAGCCAAGGGGGGGGGGGAGAATGGGGGGGAATTCCCCACAAAATTGTGAGCCCCTAAGAAGTTTTTCTTTGCCATATGCAAAATGCCCACTGTTCAAAACGTTTTGTGACTTCGGCGCGAAATAAATGTATCGCGCCATCATAACACGTATGTTGCACCCCAGAATGAGGACCAAATACCCTATTTGGTATATTTTGACATCTTCTAAATCATTTGGGTACATGACCACGTTCTGGGGCCTTAAGTACTTTTCAATTTCGAAGAATGCTCTGTAAAAATTCCGCGAAGGTAGCGAAATAGAAAAATTTCGCAATTTCTCAAAAACTCCCCCCGGCAATTTTTGCATTCCCCTTCCGAAATTTTTTTCTGGCTACGCTAGTGATCCATTTAGCTAGACTGACTTGGTCGTGCTCGGAGAACTTTATTTCGACAGTTAATTGCATTGCTCGTCCTCTGCACACCGGAGTTGGAATAATGTAGCAACAAGCAGCAACAATATTATTCTTGCACCTGCACAAATGACAATCAGCCACTTGGTACAAATAAACAGTTACCGACAGGGCTCTTGACAATGTCGTAGATTCTTTAAGGAGTTGCCAATCCGTTCAGTATGACGAATAAGGCAAAGAACTGAAATTAAATAGTTCACAGATAAAGTTATGTACTCATTTTTTTAAAAAAGCTGGATCCAATCAACAATACATTCTGTGATTTTATTCATCACTATTAAAAAATAAACCCTTCGATGTTTTAAGTTCGCGGGACAAGAGATATATCAGTTCTCGTTAAATTGACATAAACCAACTTCCGCATTAACTCTGTGAAAATCACATGAAATTATCAGTGTTCAGAATCAGTAATTTGATTCAGCCATTAAGAATATGTTTTGTAGCAGAACGTTTTTATCTCGCCTAAAGGCGAGATAGCTGTTTTCGTTTCTGGCGCAAAATCAACTGCTTATGCTCAACGTAAAATTTTCACTGTATTTTCAGCACTACCTTCATTAACAGCGAGAGTTTTTGTCCGAAGGGGGAACTGCAGGTGCTTTCTTTGAATTGGATCGAGATTTTCTAGATTTCAATTTTTCTTTATTATTTGGAAATAGATTTTTAATGATTAGTAATCAAGATGCCATGGAGGGGGCTTTCGTTACCTGCGACATCAACTTTTATGGAAATGTTTTCACAAGGCCCCCCTTGGTTGAAATAAAAGTTAGAGATGTATTCTTGCAATATGCAAATTAACTTTTGGAACGTGATTTCAGTACACTAGCAGACAAAAGCCTGGACAAGTTGCATTCGACGAAACTTTTCTCCGCTTATAGTTGTTAGTTTTTTGGATTTGATCATTTTCCAAACGTTTAGAAGTGCAGATTTTGTCAATATGTATCCATGTATATTTTCATGACTGGGCGCTTACTTATTCGAAACAAAAGCTATTCTAAAAATACAGTAACTTGTGTGAGCTCAGAAAGGTTAGTACTTGATCAAAAATCTATTTTGAAAATTTCACATGTTTGTTTCTGTGCTCAGACAGTGAGGTGTAATAAATTTGCACAAATGTCAACGGCAAACGCGCTTTTAATGTCCAAAATACGCGAATTCGGACCGAACCACAATATATATAAGCTATATATATAAGTTCTTCTTAGTTCGCACTCTTGAAACACGCGGAAGGAATATTCAAAATTTTGAAATGGAGTGGAGTTTAACTACCACCACATTGTATGTTATAGCGGCCCCCTCCTTCCAAGCTCCCTCAGTCTACATCTAAGAATTACTAAGCAGTCTGCATTAACTCAAAAGCTTTACCCCATTGTGTTCAATTTGTATAAACAAGTTGTCTGAGGTATAATTTAGCCCGGGGGCGAGATACTGCTCCTTTTAGGAGCCGACTTGTTAGTCTTGTGATCAAGCATTTACTCCAGACAAATCTTGTTGTGTCTGCTAGTATCTAGTATCACATTTGTATCATTTTTCCAAAATAATTTTCTCAACATTAACAGTTGATTCTGACAATTAACGCTTCATTTGCTTCTTATTATGGAAATCTGGTCGAGTTACATAGAATTCTCAATTTAAAGAGTAACCAATTGAAGGGCATGAAAGTCAGCTACAATTAAATTCAAGCTAAAAATAAAATAAGATACGTACTTTCCTCCACAGATGTACAAACTGTCAAATGCTTTGCCCGCATAAATTTAGGATTAGCACAGCCGCAGCTTTTCACGTACATTTTCTGAGCTGTACTTACCACACACGACTGCAACAATGCAAACAACAACAGTATATCCGCTTCGCTATACAAATCAAAACAAAACTCAATGGGAGGTTTTTTAAATATAATTTACTCTTCTTTTAACAATTTTAAGTTTTAACAATGCTTTTCTCATATTTATTATTTTGTAGAGCTACTTTCAAACGGCAAACATATGCTGACATTGGGAAAAGTATGTTTTCCTAGAAGCAAATGTTTGATCGTCCTTGAATAGTTGCAAAATTTGATAATATTAAGCTGCCTCCATGATTTCCAATACTGGCTGGAGTTTAATGAAATTAAAACGGTAACCAAATGTTGTGCAATTTGTAGATAACTAAATTGGTAATTCCATAAAGATAGTAACAAATTAAACAAGCGACAATGAAACAAGTAACAATTCAAAGTATTCTGGATTAAATGTGTGTAATTGCGGCTTACACGGCGTTCAAACTTTTGGCACCAGAAATGTTTCTTATTTTATATTTCCCTGCTTTTCTCAGGCAGGATCATATTTGGAGGCTTGCTGTGAACGAGCACAGACTAAGCATCAATGCAAACGTGTCTTGTACGTAATTGGGTCATAAACCCGAGAAGACCAAAGATATTAAAAACTGCAAAATTACTCTAGAAAATGGTGGCTTTTCCTAAGCATGCACGCTCGGATGTTGTAACTAACAGCAGCAACGCAATTCAGCAGCTCGCCCTATGTGAACTGTAACGAATCTATTAGCGTAGAGTAATAGTACTATCTATCAATAATAGTTCTACAACCTTCTGATGAATTTTTATTAAATGGCACTCTTTTTCGTTCTAAATTTGATACTTTATGATAAACTATTCTTAAAAGAATAACTACATGTAATGGAATTATGATAATAATAATTATTATTCCTATTAATTATTATATAAGTAAATTACTGATATGTGATAGTCGGAAGAGTAGTAATAAGGTTGCGTTTCTTCCACAGAACGAATACATCTTCCATTATCATCGGGCAAAGCAATGTATTCTGTCTGTAACATGTTTCGTAGTTCCATGGAATGCAACAAATATACATATTATGCCTTTGTTGCTCTTCATCTCAATGGCAGCTGTACCCACACACGTTGTGAATATTACTACGTTGTTTATTCTAACTTGTGCACAAATTATGAAATGTTAAGCACACATTCAGTCTCTTCTGTTGGGCAACGTGTCACAATCAAAGCAAAAACTTTTTCTTTGATTATAGCGAGTAAGATTGTCTTTACACAAATTCGTTTATAACCTAATCATATAAAAATGATTAAAACGAAATTAAACAGCTTCGTTTTAGCACAAACTCATGCTGTTTTTAGATTAAAGTTTAAAACGTAATTATCTTAGAAATAAAATGTTCCTAGTTACATTGTTCAAAAGATAGTAGGCAAAGAGGGATTGCTGTAAACACAACTGTTAATGCATGAGGCATTAAGTTAACTCTCTAGTGATTAACAGTCATAATTGTAATAAATTTGGCTATTCTAGCAGGAGGTTGACAGAGGTTTCTAATAACTATGAAGTACATAAAGAGGATGAAAACGTGTTGGTAAGAGAAGGAAACGGGAGTGGTAGTGTTTGATTCAACAAACCGTGAGCACTGTACTAAAACGAAACGATCACGGTTGACTTACTTTAGTCAATCCAATTTTGGTATGAATTCCTGGAAGAATGTCGACAGAATCTGCCATTTGCATGTGAACATAAGATGCCGGTGAATTAATGACAAGCTTTGAGCCAACACTTTCAGAAACTGTCAAGTACTCTTCAGTGCTAATTCTCAACACCATTTTAAGCCCTTTAACAATAAGAAATTAAAATAATATCAGAAGTGTTAATGCGAACGAGTCATTCTTCAGAATCTGCTTCATTTCTGGCGAAGCCAATAAAATGTTTCCCTTAGTTATTAGCTGATTTATCTGATTTAAAACATTTTCTAATGAATTTCGAAAGTCTCTCACATATGCTTTAGATATCCTGCTTGCTATTGTAGGAGTGTAGAAAGTACACATCTGACATAATAGCAGCACAGTATTAAGGTTAGTACAACAATGTAGCTTTTCTGGGGTTTTCTTAAACAGGTCATGGAAGAATTAACTAATATGCTACTACCTCCATCAACTCCCGAAGTTGAAGATACTAATGTATCCCAATTGCTGGAGTTGTGTGTTGTGAAGCAGTTCCCGTGTGTGCTGTCATGGAATATGTGCTTGAACACTCTAAATTAAAACAAAAATAGGTTTGAATGGACAATTCCTTATAATTGCTAATTAACACAGGCGGGCCTCATTTGAAACAGCTTCATAAAACTAATTCTGCGTAAAGACAAAAATTAAGTAAAGAAATATTTGGACCAAACATGCACGGATAGAGCGGATCTTAAGTATTGAATCAATTTTAAAACAGTTTTAAACACAACAGCTATGAATAGGATGCTAAATTTTCGCTGTCTCTGTTTATTGAAGATATCGAATCAGGATGCCAACCGTAATGAATACTAAATCTTGGTGCTGGTAAAATAACGAAAGCCTATACTGCAATATTATTAAAATCTTGTTCTATAAGCGATATTGATTGATACATCATACAAGTTATAGATCGGAAATAATTCGGAAGTTGGAGTTCTGATCCTAATTGAGTGCCGAATGTTTCAGGTCACTGATGGTGGAGTTAGAATTGAAATTTCTTAATACGATCATTTTAGTTCCCAATCAGCTGTAAACTCGTTTTATCCGCATACCAGCACAACATTTCATCATTACGTGTGTACGTCAGAATGTCAGTTTTAGTTTCAGACTTGAACGTAAAAGATGTCTGAAGGCAGTGTGGTCACTTGAATGAATTATGAACTTGAATTATATAAAGTTAGTATCTCCAATCAGCAAGCGGCTGTGTTTAACCTAAGTCAGCATGTCTGGTATAAATTTAGTCAAAGACAACCTGTATATGGATGTTCGGTGGGTAGGATTTAGACTAATACGCTCTGTTTCCTACTTCGGTGGGAGCTGGCCTAACCAGTACATTTCTGCATTTTGTATAAATCTGTAAACAAAGCAGTACCGGATCTCTCTGACGAGGAGATTATAGGTCCTAATCACGCCCTGTTCTATTTTTACATACCACATATAAATTTTGGCCCTTTCAATTTTCCAGAGCCGGAGGGATTAGGTTCGAAAGACTTTGAAAAAATTGTTAAGTTTTCATCGTCACAAAAATCCCATTAGTGTTCGATTTATTATTAATCGCATTGTTAATATTAGAGTGTTGCACTTTACCATGTAATATGTCACCTTCTGTTTACTTTTTCAGCAGAGATATGCGCTTGATTTGGCTATTTCTTGCATTTGTTTTCTGATTTGCTATATTCTTCTTATTATCTGTGTTTTCATCAGACTCAGGTAAATCCAACTTCAATTTTCAAATTTCAAATTTAAATTTCTTATGCATCTTATGGCAACTTGAGCATTGGTGCAATGGCCTTGCTTGGTCTATCCAAGCTTTAATACCACATTCTAAGGTTTGCTTGTACTAGCAGAAGACGCGGGTTCGAACCCCGCCAGGTGCCCGAATTTTTCGGGTGCCTGGTGGTGTACAACTTTCATTTCTTTAATTTGTTGTTTATATGATTCTGCATTTTCAGTGTTTAGTATTCTAAATCCCCATTTAGCAAACTTTACCCCGTATAGTTTATGTATCTGTATATATTCCTCCTCTCTCTCTCTTCTGTTGGCAACAACAATGATTATTGACTACAATTTGGACCTGAACATATGATCCTGTTGCTTCTTATCTTTCATAATGATGAGTCCTTATACGAAGAATGTTTATGTTTTCGCACTTTCAATTGGTCTTGCCCGGAGGGATTACTACGGCCGAAAGACTCTGACCAGTTTTTGCTTTGCGGAAGCAACCCAGAAAAAATACTGGACATATGTGGGTCGGACTCGGGCCTGGCCGTTTTGGTTGTGTCCTGATCCGATCGGGCCAGGCCCGGATGCTCATTCTATATAAAAGTTCATATCGCAGCTAGCAACAACCGTCATTGGTAAATCAATTCACAGGATAATTATTTTTGCTTGAACACTGCTGCTCTATAAACGCTGATAAAATACAGCCATGTGTAATGAAGTGGCTAGGGTTAGGCTCCAATTTCTTTCCAATGAGTTTCCGTTCCGTTTCGGTCTAACAAGACGCTAGCTCTGGGTAACAACCACTTCAAAGCACGGAAGGTCGGCACGTTTATCGGTAGATATAAACTTAAGCTCCGGATTCTCAGAAGGTGATGTGTCCAAAACTGAGAATTCCCTGCGGCCAACCTCTATAGGGGTCTTGATCGTGAGTTCGTTTGGCAGGGGTTGGGCTCCGTTGATGTCGTTGGCAAGCGGGGTCAGCACTTGCTTTCCAGAGGGTTGATCGGTTCAGTAACAATGAACTCTAGTGAATAGATCTGGATTGAAAAATCAAGATCCGGAATTGGTGACGCTGTCTTTGTAAGGTCCAACGGGTCAGATTACAATCACTTACCTGTTCAGGGGTCAGCTCCAAATCCAATGGCTTGATCAGGATCTGGTGCCTTAGTTTACAAGACTAGCTACAAGACACGGCAATTTATTGATACCAACAACAGAACTGAGTGTAAGGATAATAATAATAATAATAATAATAATAATAATAATAATAATAATAATAATAATAATAATAATAATAATAATAATAATGAGTACAGTTGCTAATGACGCTGCAAACAGTGACGGGTGCACTTTACAGTACAGTGTGATACGTATCAACAAACAGTAGAACAGTTTGCCAGAGTTGCCAGTACTTACTTTTACTCAAATTAGTAAATGTTGATAGGGACCAGGTTTTGACTCTTTATCTCAGCTAAACTAATTCTTTCTTTCTTCCTCTTGTCGTAATCTACCACTAAACTCTACTGTGCGGTCCCTATATGCTTGTGTTCGTGCTTTAAGTTAAAACTCTTTGTCCGTCCTCCTTACCAAGGACAATATAGTCGAATAATAATAAAAGCTACACAACAGATTAGATTAACTAAATTAAGGAGGTTAGTAGTACAAGTTCCGGTCTTTGGGTGAGCCCGAAATGCCAGTAACAATAGCACTTTCGGATGCTGTTCGGTCACCTGGGGGGACAATACAAGGGTCGGTCCGCTTGGGGGTTTCCTGGTAACGGTTATGGTGTTAGTACAGGGTATGTTTTTGTTTAATCTCTTCTTTAGTGCTTCTACCTCGGTATGAGTTCCTAAACAGAGATCACAGGAACCATCCATACCCAATAAGACGAGAAGCGCGGTAAGCCACATTTTTAAATCTGATTTGAGTGCAAAAGGACAAGTTCAGACTTTTGACAGGCTAAAAGTTTCAGTTTCCACGTGAAACAAAGTTCGTTAGGGTGTCCGATCATTATGTATACTTTTCATTATGGGTCCGTCAATCTTAAACTGGCAGCAGAATGGGCTCATTCTAACAAGACTTCGCAATTGCCCTTTTTATTCTAATTAGAATTAACCATTGCAATTTTGTTGTGTACCACTGTTCTCATTAAAAACCAATAAACACAAGTGCACAATCTTTTACAAATCGCATCTTCTAAAAATTTGTCTAGCATTTTTAAGTAGAATTCGTACTTTGGTCATATATTATAAGCTATATAAGCTATAAAAGCTATATAAGCTATATATAAGCTTGATGTAAGCAGCTGCTATTTCTATTGAGGACTTGACAATATTAGTCCTAACAGCTGCGCATTCTATTTAAAAACTCAACTTCGCAAAGCGCAGTGTATTTAGAATGCGCAGTGCTGAAAACTTGCGTACGGCTCATTCTCATTAAAAAACGCAAGCACGAATACGATTTCTAAGTAGATGCGTCCATTCTGCTGCCAGTTTAAAATTGACGGACCCATTATGTATACCAGTCATTATGTATACGCCGTTATGTATACCCTCCAATATGTATACCGAAATTTATGTATACTCATTTTTATGTATACCCAAAATTATGTATACTCGTCATTATGTATACTTTTCAAAAATTAATAACTACAAATTCTAAATTCTAAATACATATACGTACTAGTGATGGGCACCGGATATTTTTTCATATCCGGATATCCGCCTATTTTGCGTTAACGGATATCCGGTTATTCGCCTATTCCAAACTGAACTTCAAGAAAATTTTATACACCTTTCGTTTTCCAGGTCTAAACGAGGAAGGTAGCAACTTCCTGCTTGTAACAAATATTAACTGATTAAAAAGAATTAACACACAGATTCGATGAAAGTGTGATAGCTGAGTTTAGGACCTCCGATTTCCCTGGTCCTAAACGAGGAAGGTAGCAACTTCCCACTCTAATAGACATCAGCCTTCAAAAACTGGTTAACTTCGTGAATCTTGGTAATTTTGTATCTATTGGAAGATGGTTTTAGCAAACTATTCATGATACTTTCGTAACTGGCCATTATTTCCTTTGCGTAAAAATCAACTGCTGGAGAGATTTCCTTCATGCGATTCGTCCGCACTCTTAACAAAGAGTGACCTACGCGGACGAATCGAGGATATCCCTTTTCCGACTGATAAGTACCTGATACGGGGTCCCCGTGACCCTAGGTCTCATGGTCTGACTCTCAGTTGCATATTTGCTATTTTTGGGGCCTAAACCCGCATTACCTAAATAATCATGCCTTCACAGGCTTCCAGACATGCGTACAAGATTTATCTACCAAAAACTACGTCACTTACTATTATTTTCCTGCGTACTATGTAAACCTTGGTATACTTTTGGTGTTTCACACATACCACGTGCACAGTCAGTTGTCACGCATTCACACTGTTGTATTCCTAATTGTTGTTATCAATCGACCACACAAACTTGCAACGATCACACACGCATTACAACATTACAAATAACCTAATGCTTAGTTATGTAATCCTATTCCTTAGCTAAACAAAGTTCATACGGCATTTAAACACTTATTGGAACAGCTGCTTAAGGATCATTTATACCGCACTCATGCAACACTTATACAAACACTTAAATTGTCAACCAAAGAACTGTATTTACACACTCAGACTGCCACTTAAGAAACTATTACACTACATTCATATCACATCCATGCCTCATTCAGACTAGAATACGCTCATATTAACCTCACGTACATTCATTCACATGTGTCTCAGGTATGCCTCTTTCCTGCCTATTACCTGAGCATTATCCATTCTTGGCAGAGCTCACAACCCTCGTCGGACGGAAGGAGTTTACGTGAGTTACCCCATACAAACACAATCACAGACGCTGACATACGCTCATTTACACGCACAGTTACACACTCAAACATACGATTTCTTAACTAGCTACTGCCTAACTAATCCTAACTACAAACATGGTTACATTAGCAGTTTAGACAAAGCCTAGTTCTAAATACATTTACTATTCTAATTTCTTAGCTATTATATCAAACATATCCTGATAATATTAACTGCTACCTTAACGGAAAAATTGGTTGAGATTTTGGTGCGAGTTTCAGGGTCTTAAAACTCGACTTGTAGCGCAGAACTTTAGGAACTTTGTAATATTTTGAGCACAAGTTTGAAATTTAGAAAGCCATGTGAGTAATGATTGCTAAGCAATCATTACTAAACAAAACTACTAACAACAGTTAAATTAATTGGTGGGGAAGCCGGCCATTCCCCGAGAAACACTTATTAATTATTTAAAATGGCAGATTGCAAGACAAGCGATTATTTTAGGGCTCCGTTTTAAAACTCATTTCACACTTTTGGTAACCTATTAATTTTTAATACCGACCTACAGCAAACAATTACAAATCACAGACAATAATTTTTTGAGGCTTAACAAAGCCGTGACAAACAATAAGGCCGGCAACTCCTAGTTGCCGGCTGTGGGGTAATTATTCCTATTACTAGCTTAATATTCTAGGGTCGTAGCAAAGGGAACCTCTAGCTCAAACTCAGGGGAAGGGTCCCCACTTAATAGTCCCGTATTCTACGTCAAAACCCCGAAATTACTGGTCAAACGGCCTTATAAAAATAGTAAAAAGTGTTGGTCGTGGCTTGACCGAAAAGTGCAACGAAAATAATGTTAAATTAATTGAGAAAAGCAAAGGGTTGCGGTCAACAAACCTCGATAGCAAGAGAGTGTCGGGTATAAAAAAGAAGGGGCAATTCTCAAGACCTCCATTGAACAAGAGGGGTTTACATGAGCTGCCCCTTTTATTTTAAATAATAAAATAATAAGAATAGGAACTCGAATTAAAAGAGCGAAAAGGTGGCTCAGAGGCCCACGCATGCTAGAGAAATAAAAGTCGGCCAAGGGCCCGAAATGTTGATAAAAATAGGGGCTCTATGGCCCAGAAGGTGCGTGTAAAAATGGCCTACAGGCCTCATAAAATATAAAAAGATGGCCCGAAGGACCAAAAAATCACATAATAAAAATGGCCAGAAGGCCTCAATATACATAAAAAATGGCCAAAATGGCCGGTAAATCCTAGGATTTTCTTCTTAGTTTCTGGCCAGGCCAGGCCCTAACAAGCCTATATGGCCCTAGATCTGTAGTGTTCGTGGTAAATATCTCAATTTCTTTTCTGGCCCGAAGACCAGAAAAGTCCTTTAGTTTTAGCCTAACCTGGGGAAGTGCGCTTGATTCCCCATGCAGGTAGCAACTGCACTGGAGAACGCACTAGAAGGGAGGGGGGAAAGCAACCACTCTCGGTCGCATTCAAACGAACACTGATTAGAGAGAAAATTTTGGGGTTGGGCTGACAGCTTTGCTGGCAGCCCGATGACAGGTCATTAGTGAGTTTGGAGGCGGATTTTCCTCTGATTTTAAGGCAAAGCTTCTAGAAGGTTCTGAAACTTTCTAGAAGCTTGCCACCTTTTACATGTGGGGCGCAGCGGCGAGGCGGGCCAGCTGACCACCGAGGGTCAATATTAATGAGATTTTAGAATTATTGCCCTCCAACTGACCCTTTTTTGATACATTTTGGGCCCCGAATTCCAGCAGAATTTTGGAAAACTTTCTTTAACACATAAACGCAACCAAAGGGACAATTTTACTAATTTTAGAACTTTAACTAATTGTTGCGCGAATTGTACAATTTTCAAGAGCTTATAAATTACATAATTACCTAAATATATGTCTACGTACATAGTCCTAGCTACTTGTTAATGTAATATTATTGTTAATAAAGGCGAACGGCCCCCTTCTTGTCATGGCTTGGGCTGAAAACTACGCAAATTTCCCATTTCCTCTTTGCTGGCTTTGTCTTCGGCCAAGACTCAAGGAGAAGACAACTGTTGGGTCCTGGAAGAAAGGGCCCAACAGGAGGAAGAAAAAGAAAAGATGGGAGAAAAGGTTTGACTTATGTCAAACCAAAACAAAAACCTTTTTATTCAGTCAAACAAAAACAAAACCTCAAACCAAAAATGTAATCTTAATAAAAACATTTTTAACCATAACTGTCTTAATGTTTGGAGTTAAAACTTCGGGTTTGGTTTTTTGAAATCAGCGTCAAATTCTCTTTCATATAAGCCCAAATCATGTTTCGACCCAAAATTGTTGCAATCAACTAATTATTACCTAATTAACACTAATTAACCCTAACTAAGCCTATATAACTACGTACTTTGCTATTTAATGCCTAGGGTCGAACCATCTTCCAATATTCGTCCTTTTTAGCGTAATTTTCCGCTCTATAGGTAATTTTACGTCCACTTTTCCGCTTAGTAAACATGTGATTTTCCATTGCAAGTCAATGACTTCCTGCTAATTCATGTTTAGTCAATGAAAAACATACAAAGTGGTGAAAAAGGGCCATTCTTGGCTCAAGTTATGAGTGACAACCCATTAATACGCTTAAGATTGGTCAAAATGTCGATGTTTTCCTTTGTGGGGAGTAACAACTCACTGATTTTCTTCAAGGTTCTTTACGATTTATCAAGATACTACCGTTTAGGGTCGAGTGGAGTGACAACTCCGATTATTAGGGAATAGGTGACCGAATTAACCCTTCGTTTACAATTTCTAGATTAGTATTGTTAGTAATTTAGACGATATTTAAACTTAATTACACTTAAAATCATCAATGGGATTGAGTTTCCTAAACTAATTGAGTGCAAACCTTAATCCCTATTTAAGAATTTCTCTTAATGTTGAGTACTAGACAACTCTGGCTTGGCAAACATAGAATAATTTATACAATTAATGCTTGGACATTGTTAAGTAACCACATTCCATATTGGTGATCGCTGGTCTTCTTCACAAATCCGCTGCATAGAGGCTCTTCCTCATTGATTTACTGATTTTGACCATTTTTTAGCCATTTTAAACAGGTTTTAACCTCAAATTTTACCAATTCCATTACACATGTGCACAAAATTGGCCAAACGTTTTGGACAACATTTTGCGAGCTATTTCATCACGTTACTATTATGCTGATGATGAAATCTTTTAGTTGAGCTTTGGTTTCAAATTTAAATGCACTAACTGGCTGCATTTAGGCAAGCGTCGATCAAATGAACATTTCACTAGTATGTCTTCGATTGGATATCCTAGCTGGACCAGCTCGTTCACCGACAAACTTCCAGACAGTAAAGACATTAGCTCCTTCACACCGGCGGAAACTGATAGTTCGTTCGGTGATGGCTCGCCATCCAACCATTCTAAAATCATTACACATGACTATAATTTTTGCCTAACATTGCTTGACTATAGCGCTGATAAAATATATAACCAGTAGGCTGGTGGAAAAAGACGTCAACCATCTTGCTAGCCGAAGTAAAACGAGAAACAAGAAAATATATATCAAGACTTTGAAATTGTTGGATCTAAACGAAAAGGTAAATGTGACTACTTTTTCTCATAACTCGAAAAGCTAGTGTAAATGCAAATACTGAGTCCCTTATTATAGTTATGTTTCAGTCACTAAAACTGAAGCTGAAACTAACTAGGCACCAGTTTCTATAAGTTTCAGTTTCATTCACTGAAACTATTTTGGAAAGAGACCTGAAACTGAAAGAAAAAATGAAACTCTTAGGCTGCCAACCAAACCTGAAACTAATACGGGTTAAAAGCTGAAACTCATACTAAACCTTGTGTCTGTCCTTCCCTAAAGTTTTTGAAGGTTTTGAGCTTCATTTTTGGTAATACAGCAACAGAAGAGGCTGAATAAACACAAACTTGTGCTTAAAGTTAATTCTTCAGTAACTGAAGCTGAAACTGACATTCTGACTTAACTACAATTGAAACTAAAACTATTTTGCTGTGCAGAATGAAACTTAACGAAAGTTTGATCTTTTGCAGATATAACCTGAAACTAAAACTGAAATTATTTCGGAGTTCGGACCGCTGACTAAAACTGAAACTAAAATCGGCTGCTAAAGCAACACTCCCTTAACAGAGAACATGCTGAGACATGTTTTCAAGAGTCTACAGATGCGCAGAAAAGGTAGAATTAGAAAGATTGCGTCTTTCCTACAAACTGAATTAGCCAATTAGGTTAGGAAGCATAGAAGAATTTATATTTGCCATCTCTGTTTATCATACCATAAAGTTTATGGTTTTGCATTATTATTTTATTAAACTACTGCATCCATTACATCTCAGGCAACCAGTCAAAAACTACTACTTACCGTTTAATAGTGAGTATACGGCTTGGGCTGAATAATCTTGATTATACGCCAGGTACATGGGTTGCACTTCTGCAACAATAATCGGCTTATTTGAAAGCGATGCAGATTGCATCGTAGTTTTTGATAACGGTTTCAATAGTGATGATGTCGTCAATGATAATAATGATGATGAGATAAGGTTTCCATACAAGGATGTTTCTACCTTCGACTTCATACATGTCTGTGGTTCTGACAGTGTGATTAGTGTTGTTTTTGCAGCTGATGTTTTACTTATGAGTATGGAAAAAGATAGAATATCCTGCACTGTAATAGCTGACTTTGTTGTTGTTATCGTTGAGACACTTCCAACTAAACCCATAAATGATGCCGTAGATGTAGAAGTTGACATTGAAGTTGGTGTAGCTTCAAGTGCAGATATTGACACTGATGCAAACAAGGACGTAGATGCTGATGTAGATGTTGATGTTGGTATCGGTGTAGGTGTAGCTCTTGATGCAGACGTAAATATTGACGTAGTAAAAGATGTATTTTTTGATGTTGAAGAGACGGTTAAGGACTCAGTTGAAGACGTATATGTTGATGTAGATGCAGGCAAGGACGTAGATTGCAATCTGGAGGGTGATGTTGATATAGATGATGATGATGATGAGGCTGGTGTAGATGAATGTGCAGTTGCAGAAGTGGAAGTGAACGTAGCTGTTGATGTCGATGTAGATGCAGAAAAGGACGTAGCTGCTGATGTTGATTTTGATGCTGATGTAAATGTTGATGTCGAAGTTGATGTTGATATGAATGATGATGATGGTGGTGGTGATGGTTGTGGTGGGAGTGGTGGTAGTGTAGAGGTAAGTATTGTTGTAGGTATAACGGTGCAGGCAGATGTAAATGTCAGTGTGGATGCATGCAAAGACTTAGATGCAGCTGTAGATTTTGATGGATATAGAGATAAGGAAGTATATGCCGATGCAGATGTTAATGTAAATGCAGATACTGATGTAGATGTAGTCGTTAATGTTGCTGTTGGTGCAGGTGTAAGTGTAGTTATGAAAGCAGATTGTGATGTAGAAGTTGATGTTGATGCTGGTGTAGATGCAGAAGTAGGTGTAGACGTAGATGATGATGTTGATATTGGTAATGCAGATAAGAGCGTCGTTGAATATGTGTATGTCAATGTGGATGCAGACAAGAAATTAGATGCATGTGTACGTGTAGCAGCAGAAATAGACGTGAACGTTGATGTAGATATAGACGTGAATGTTGACGCAGATGAAGAGGTAGATGTTGATGTTGAAGAAACAGGAAAAGACCTAGATGCCGATGCAGATACAGACAACAAAATAGATTCATATGTAGATGTGGATGTCGATGTAGACATAAGTGCAGATTTATACATAGACGTGGACGTAGATGTAGACGTGAATGTTGACGTAGGTGAAGATGTAGACGTTAATGTTGAAGAAACAGACAAAGATCGAGATGCCGATGCAGAAGCAGACAACGACGTAGATGCATATGTAGATGTGGGTGTCGATGTAGGTATAAGTGCAGACGTATACGTAGACGTGAACGTAGATGTAGATGTAGACGTGAATGTGGACGTAGGTGAAGATGTAGATGTTGATGTTGAAGAAAGAAACAATGACACAGATTCCGACTCAAATGCAGACAAGGAGGTTGATGTATATGTAGATGTGGATGTCGATGTAGGCATAAGTACAGATGCATACGTAAACGTGGATGTAGATGTAAATGTAGACGTGAATGTTGACGTAGGTGAAGACGTAGATGTTGATGTCGAAGAAACAGGCAAAAGCGTGGATATTGGAGTAGATGCAGATAAGGACGTAGAAGCAGATGCAGATGTTGAGGTTGATGTAGGTATGGATGTAGAAGTAGATCTAGAAGTAGATGTTGACGTAATAAAAGATGTAGATGTCAATGCTGAAGATACAGATACAAATGTATATGCAGATGTTGATATAGGTGTAGGCGTAAGTGTGGATTTAGAAGTACTTGTGGACGTAGATGTAGACTGTGTGTATGTTGAAGATGTAGACGCACACAAAGACTTAAATTTGGATGTGGATGTTGATGTTGAAGAAACCGAGAAATACGTAGATATTCGTGCATATGCAGACAAGGATGTATATGCTGGTGTCGATGCATGCAAGGACGCAGATGCGGCTGTTGATTTTGATGTTGATGTAGGTGTGGATGTAGCCAACGTAGATGAAGATGTTGATGAAGATGCGAAATTTGATGGAGGTGTAAGTGCAGATGTAGACGCAGACTTGAATGTTGATGTAGGTGAAGATGCAGATGTTGATGTTGAAGAAAAAAGGAAAAACGTAGATATTGGAGTAGATGCAGACAAGGACGTAGATGCAGATATAGATGCAGACAAGGATGCAAATACATATGTCGATTTTAGTATTGATGTAGTTCTAATCGTGGACGTGGAAGTAAATGTGGACGTAGATGTAGACCTAGACGTAGATGTAGACGTAGATAGATATGTTGAGGGATGCACCGGGGCCTGGCCCCGCCCCCGGCCCCGGCCGCGGTGGTCAGGCCCCGGCTTCAACCGGGGCCTGAACTCAGCTAACTTAGTACAAAGTTTGAACTGTCTTTTTCCTAGAATTTTCCAACTTTTGACGTCAAAAATGAATAAAAACAAGGAGATAGTCACTTGGCTGAACGAAAACTACATTAATATAGTGTTTATACCAGATTTTCGTGACCTGTTAAAATTTTTAAAAATTTTAGTTACTTTGTGCCTTTAAGGCCCCGGCCCCGGTACCGGGGCCTCGATTTGGCCCCGACCCCGGTACCGGGGCCGCAATTTGGCCCCGGCCCCGGTCCTGACCGGGGCCGAGAGCTGGTCCCGGCCCCGGTAGTGGAGGCCCCGGTGCATCTTGATGTTGATGTAGAAGTCGAGGAGGATGTGGAAGTAGTAGGAATCTGCCGGGTAGTTGTTTGCACAGTTGTGGTCTCTGCTTGAGCCACCGGTGTTGTTGCCCCTGGCTCTGTAACACCATATAAAGTGTAAATAATAGATAAGAGTGTGGCAGCTGTCGGGCTATCTGTGATCAGCTGCAGGTATATGCTCCGCACGCTAACGGCTAATCCCCCCCATTAATGCCTATGCTCACTTCGAAGAAATTCGAACGCTATCTTTGCGTTCTAAAGCTCGCAACAGACGCTCACTGAACCAACGAGTAGTTGTGTTTTCGAGCTTCAGCATGCAATCGTAGCGGCCAAATCTCTTTAAAGTGAACATACACTGTTGGGGGGAGGTCAGCCATTAGCGAACAGAGCGTGTACCGCATGTAGAGCTGATAACAGAGCACCTGCCAGCTGTCACACTCTTATACCTTATGTACTCTTGGTAGCACTAAGCATAAGTTCTAATCTACGTTAGGGTAGTATAACCTGGCAGAAGCCTTATACGTATGTAGCTGATTTCATTTTAAATGTGATACGTAAGTACATAGGCCTCAACAAGAACCTAATAATGACAATATTCATTCAGGGTTTTTTGGTTTTCGGATTTGCACTCAACCTTGCGTCCCGATAAATTTCAGTTGCGCCCCGCTAAGAAATTTTGCGTCCAGGTGCGCGTTTTTGTGCAAAAATTGTATTATTTAGGAAAACATCGAAAATTTCTTTAGTGTAACACTATTAACGGTACTTAACGGTACTGCACGATAACAAGAGTACGTATAGAATATAGATACGTCCACTGGACCTGACGCGGCGTCTGGGGGGCGGTGTCCCCCAGAAGTTGAAGAATTTTTACGATTACAGAATAATCAATAATGGAAATGTTTAAAAGATTTTATTTGGCATCTGGTGCATCTAACACATACATTGGTAATTTTAGGTATTATTGACATTCACTATTCCATTGTTTTAATGTTATGGTTAAACTAATTAAAATTTAGCTAAGTAGCTATTAGATTAACATCATTGAGAAGAAAGGTAGTATATACTTAAACATAAATTCTGTTTTAAAAACTGAGAATTACTGATGCCTGAAAAAGTATTGGAAATGAGTAGCTAGGGGTCTGTGGGGCGAAGCCACCAGAAGTTTGCTCTTTGCAGTTCTTTACAGCTTTTTGCAGTTGAAAATCTTATTCTGCATTACTTAAGATTTCTATTTGTGTATACTTTGCGAAATACGTTTTTCGATGAACTGGATGCTTTTAAGTGAACCAAAAAATTGACTACTCTGCAAATTTAGTTGCAAATTTTGTCAATTTTGGGAATTTTGAGTTTTTAAAAACTTTGCTAATGCAATCATATAAACTGCACCTCGAAATTTTTAAATTTTCAATGAAATCATATCAAAGGTGTGCACCATGTTTAATTGAACAAGTTGCCCCTTAAAAGGGGAATAAATACCGCCGTAGTATTTGAAATTTATGTGTTCAATGTTTTGTTTGTTTTGCTTAGAACATATTGTATTGTGACGCCAGCATTTGACTAGTTTAAACTCCCCTACATTTGGGGTTTCTGAGACAAAATAATGACAGTATTTTATTGGAAAGTATTCAATTGTGAAAGTAAAATTTTGACGCAAGAAGAATTCGATTTGCGTCCGGACAAGTGCAAAGCTGACACTCTAACCACTGCACCACTCTGACATTAACGACTATTTAATTTATTGACTAAACCGCTAGAAAGAAAATTATGATTAAATTATATCTATGTTTATTTTAAACAATTTATTCTGTGTAAATTCTAAAGCAAAGTAGACACTAATGCAAGAAATACAGTGCAAGCGCAAAATCAATATTTTCACACGAAAATCTTAATGGCAGTATTAGCTATATTTATTGATCTGTTAAACCTCTGCCAATCAAGTGACAGGCAAATAACGCCCGGTTTTCGGTAATATGAAAAAAAGGCAGACAGTGATCGTTTGCAAAACAATTTACAGAGCTAAGAAATTGAAGAAAATGGACTATAACAATGCTGTAAAAATTGCAAAATCATAGAAAAACTGTTGGGCAAAAACCTGCGTACTAGGGACATGTGTTGAAGATAGGACCGAAATCCTCTGCGCCAAACAAATTACATGCAAAACATTGGAATTCAGATGGGTCAACCCATTACTTGTATACCGCCTCCGACGGTATAAAAACAACAAAGCCGTAACAATTACCATTAGCGAGGATTACGATGGTTATGGCTAAATTAATCGCAAGACGCAAAATGTTTCGTGGCAAGCTTTATGCAGTTGAAGGGTTTAGAACAAATGTAGTTTTCATTTTTTAGCGTTACCGCTTGTGTAGTCTGGATGATTTAAATGTTTTAAAAGAACGAAATGTTTAAAAAAAACTGTTCCGAGAGTCATTAAATAATCGCAAAAATTTGGATATTTGGTTACGGCTACAACTATTAATTCTGGGCTTTGACCTGTTATATATAGATTTAGGCAGATGTATAGCAACTCAACAAGTTATACAGAAGCGAATTTTCTCCCGAAATAATGTTAACAATAATAAACTAGCTTGCGTCCCGTTAAGATTTCATTGCGTCCAGATGAGAAACTTTACGTACAGACGCACTTCTAAACGCAAAAGCCCTGTATTTATTAACTTTTAACATTTAAATTGTAATGGTTTAATTTCAAGAAATTTCCTGTGGGCTCTGGATAAATCATGTCAGAAAGTTTTGTAAGTGCTTCTACTTAACGCAGTCGTAGTTCTCAAGTTGAAAACGTTTTATAAATACAATGTTTTGGCAAAGCTGCATTACTGTGTTTTGAACATTGATTTCTCAAATCCTCGGTTCTTACCTAATATTTTCATTCAAATACTCATAATTCTTAGCTGAATAAACTACTGCGGAGGGCCATTTTTCTTCATGCTAAAACTATGCCAGTCCCGAGAAAACTAAACGCAAAGATTTTGTGTCACGATGTCTTAGGTGGATTTTCTGGCATAGTAGAGTCGCCAAATCAAATCCAAAAACGTCTGCCATTTTGAGAATTCATTGGAATGCTTGAGTATCTTCGGCATTTTAGGATGCTTGAATATCGCCTGTACATATTTAACTAGAGCTTGAAAGGTCTAGAATATTTCGTTAGTTTCACGTAGTGACTAGAATATAGCAATTGTTAGCCTCGATACGATGGATAGATCTCTTTCCGACACAAACTAATAAGATTGGTGTTGACACCAAAATTAAACACCAAAAAGACTACAAATAAGAACAAGTAGGCCCCAAAAGGGCATTATTCCTTTATTGACTAAAATCACAAGTTGCATGCTATTGACAAGTTTACAGCAGACTTTCGAAGCAAAGCAACCGAATAGTCTGGAAGCTTGTCAGGAATTCTTAGACTGTATATATATAATTGCTGAACTTTGTCTGCAGGTTTGCAGCTTTTCCGATTAGTGTTGATGACTGTTTGCAGTATTACCTTAGGGATGTAAAGCCAGAAAGTTAGTGCCAGCAAGAGTACATAATATAAGAGTGTGCCACTAGGCACACTATGTTATCAGAGCAAAAACTATGCTCTGCTCGCTAACGGCCCACCCCCCCGCAAATTAGACCCATCACTTCAAAGAATTTTGTGTTATAAAGCTCGAAGCAAGCACAAAATTCGCGCACGCACTGCTTGTGTTTTCCAGCTTAAGCACACAAACATAGAGCGAGTGAGCGTACCCCCGTTTCGACTAGGTACTGATTTGCGGGGGGGTCACTAGGGTCTGATTCACTAGGGTCACTAGGGTGGTGGGTTGGGCCGTTAGCGTGCAGAGCATAGTTTTTGCTCTGATAACATAGAGTCTTATATTATGTACTCTTGGTGCCAGTATTTGATGAAGTAGTTGCCAGGACGTTATGTAATTGCCTCATGCCAGGTATTAAAACATGTTCTGCCCAACTATATTGTTATGATTAAAATTTATTTTAAATACAACTTTTCCAGGTGCTATTTTTAACACGTTTTTCAAATAAAATTGAATATGAAAGTCAATAAATTGAACGTGATTCAAGCTGAACCGAAGGATATATTATACTATTGAGATCCAAAATTCCACCACTAAGGATATTCAGTGCATCTGTGTACTGCACAGCAGCAATATTGATACCACAATATTTGAAATAACTATGATTGCTGACAGTCGAAATTGCGGATATGCAGATCGTTCAAACAACTAATATACTCGTAAAACTAATTTGCATACTGTCACTTCAAAAAATAGTGTATAGCTAGGCCCGTGTTAAAGATAGGAGATTTTCTATGGCGAAAACAGAATTACATGCTAAAGATGCTACGATCCCCTGACAGGTATTCCGGCTCTAGCCGGAATAATAACTAGCCGGAATAAAAACCAGTGTTCTGTGCCTGCGTAGACTTTATAATAACTGCTTGTCAAGCTATTACTGTTCATTTGTCAGAAAATAGGGCAAAATATTTCACTGCTGTAATATAATTAGTCCTGTGCCGGGAGAGAATATGCATTTGAAGTGTGATGCACAAGAGTTAAACATTTAACGAAATCTAATCTAAAATTTAATTTAAATTTAAATCTAAAATTTCTAAAATTTAATCTTTCTCCAGTCAGCTGGATTTTATTTCTTTCTGATCATTAATCCTCGCGAAATGTACTACGATGTTAATATTTCCAAATCTTCGTACCTACACATCTGCACAGAAATCTGCCAACATCAGAGCTGGAATAACACGAAAAGGGGGCTGATGATTCATCACACAGGTTATGGTGACAGTAGGTGCCATCTTGATAAGCGATAGCACCAACATTATTAAACTCTGAAGGCGAACACGAATGTCCTTCTCTGACTGCCTCAGTCACTGCAACATTCTTCATGTAATCCTTATCGTTGCATGTTCCATCATTACATGTCATTTCATAGGAACCACAAAAAGCTACACAGTCTTGCAACACTTCGGCCCACCCAAAGTAGTAGCCATTGTCATAAAGTGCAAATGTATCGACTTGGTGAAGTATACCTGCAAAAGAATGACTTTGTAATGGACCGATGTCAAGTTAAAAAGAAGGAGTTGAACCTTGCGTCTGACAGATGTTAGTTTTTAATTGAAGCTGTATGCGTAAGCACAACATGGTACCTTTCCATAGACATCAGCATAAAATGTTTGCAATCACTTTTTTGATCAATTGACTCTAACCAAACAGACAGCCTTCTGCAAAAAGTAATTGGTTTACTCTTCTTACCTGCAACAAAGCAAAATCGAGCTGTAAGCAATTTCAGCATTCTAATCGAGTCAATCTAATATTCACCGCGTTTGATTTTGGTAAATCTGAAATACCAAATAAACCAGAATATTACTGGAAACAGTTTGCAATGAGGTAGTATCTGCCACATACGGAGCTGTATTATTGCTGCCTAAACCACACCATTCATATATTATGAAACCAGAGTTGGACATGGACACATTTTTTGACCGCGACCGCCCGCGTCCGCGACCGCAGCCCACAGTTTAATTTTGTGACCGCAAAATTTTGAGTTATTAATCATCAACTCTATGAAAAAATCCACTTTCCTCATATTTTTAAGGTATTTACAGTGTTTTTTCACTGCCACATCACCGCAGTCCCGTTTAGGGCTGGTGCAGGTAATATATAATTTCCGACAGCGCAATTGATAATTACGCAAATTGGTTTCTTTGCTGCATTTGTAGTGTTTGATAATGAAATTCTGTGTGCAGGCGCAGGGTACATTTTCTTTCACTTTAGGGTTGAGGTTTACCAACCGAACGGCAGAGGCAGCATACCATTATTAACACTGCTTGATGCGTTGGTTTCCCTTTCGAGAATTTTTACCTTTAATTCTCACTTAATCTTATGGCATTGATTAAAACTTTTAGAACATATTGACTGAACAGAATTGAACTGAACTGATTGAAACTTAGTTAGCCAACGCAAAAACCTTCTATTTTAGCATCTAGTATACGAGTATTGAAATTGCTGTATTTGATTATCACGAACAGGAAATAGTTAACGTTCCTGTCAACTGTCACTTGAAGAAAAATGTACAAATTTCAGAAAAGAGTACAAATCTCAGTGGTCGCGCAGTGCATACCTAAACTTGAAATTTAAAATCTTTCGTATTTTGCTGGTAGCACTTGGAAACGAACAGAAATCGACATGAAAGCAAGAAATTTTCAAAACTGAAATTAGACTAGAAGGTGTTAAACAAATTTAAAATCCAGCTGCCAAAATAAAGCAAAAGAAACAAACAACGAATGTAAAGCTGATAATTCGTCCAACGCGGGAACTACATATAACATAAATGGAAAATTTGAAAAAATTGGAATTTTTACTACAGATTGGCTTAAATTACCACGATTTGGTAGAAATTTGCGGTCATTGCGGTCAAGAAAATTTGACCACGATCGCGACCGCCCGCGGGTACCCGCGGGTACCCGCGACCGCGTCCAACTAGTGAAACAACTAAAGTTGGATAGATATGACAGCCATGCTGTGAAAATAGTCACATTATTTTCTATTACTTCCTAGTATTTTCTGTCTACCTGCTGAGGCTTCCAGTCGGATTCTATACAGTTTTTCTGACAAAGGCTGGAATCTCCCCCCAGAAGATAGTAGAACGTTCGCTGTGAATGGTCGGACAACAACAACATTTGCTTCGTTACTGGCACTTGCGAACTATCGCAGAACGTCTATGCTCATAATGTCGTTACAAACTGTACCGCTAGATGATACTCCTTGTACATTTAGCACTGACATATCATGTGACACACTATCTTTAAAGGTGGTTGTGCATCAATAGTTTTAGAAGTTAATTCTGAAAATTCTTTTCGATGTGATGTTGCCTGTCTTCAGAAAAAATAAATTTAAACACTCGACTTTCTTGAACAAACTTGTGATTGCTAACTAAAATTTTATGAGTGTGCTACACTAAAAGGCCCATGCTAAGATACTAAATCGGGGCAAACTCCACTATCCGGCACTCTAGCTAATAGTTAGCAGTTGCTGCAGAGTTACAGAATAACGGTATCCCAAACGTCTGCAAATGGTTTTGTTTTTCATTTGAGTATTTTAACACTTACTTGGCAAAAGCTACTACTTATCTATTACTCATAGTAGAATTCCACGAACCGGAAATCCTATGACACCCAACATAAACAATGCCAATTTTACCCGGTTTTAGTCATTTATAGTGTTACACGCATCTGGAAGAGTTCGAATTCTTTCATAGCTCAAAGGACAGCTGTAGAGATCTCTCGGATTATAGGTCATACCAAATTTAGTTTCAGCAAGAATTAAGGTTTCCGGCGGTTCTTTGAGTTTAAGCTAGTACACTCCACTAACCGAAATAGCATTCGCCAAATGACAACTTCTTCTAATATTCTACTCGCCGCTTACAGAAACGGTGTTGCTACACCGATATTATTCAGGGTGGAACCAAAATAATATGGAGGAATTATTTTCGGTTTTTCTCAAGGTGTGTGACGCTTCCTCGATCTCCTCACTGTTGAAAACATGAACTAGACCTGGGGCCGTATTCACAAAGCTTTTAGTGGCTGTTTTAGGGGTACTTCTAGTGTTAGTGGACAATTAAAACATTCAGGCTTATTCACAAATATTTAGTATACTTACTTTAGGGCCCTAAGTTTAGGGACACTTTTAACATTTTAGGGACTGTTTTAGTGACCATTTTAAGAGTGATTTCACACTAAAAAGTAACACTTGATTCACGAAAGCATTTAAGGGACTGAATTGTCACTAAATTTTTAGAGACCTCGGAGGTCCTTAAAACGTTGACTAGTGTTTTTTATTCGAGCACAGCTCACTCAAATTTCAACCAATCCGCTTAAAATTTTCTGTGGATTAAGGAATCCATCCATACTGGAATTTCTGAATTTATCGAAATTTTATTTTTGACCAACATCTGTATGGGACACCAGCAAACAACCAAATCTAAGCTCTTGCTATTAGCTTATTTGTGTAGATTTTGAACGATTGCCCACATTATGTTCTGTGTAGTAAAATATTAGGCAATTTTATGCCTGAAATAATTATATACAGGTTAGTATATAAATTTTACTAGCGCTATATAATACTTTGCGGGTTCAAATTCCGTCGGAGATCCGAATTTGGTTGCAGCAACCTGGCTTTTGAGCCATTGACGTTAAGTACAGAGGTATTACTGTGCCTATTGTCTGAAAATTACTTTTAATAGTAAGCAAACTGCTAAAAAGAAAGTATTAATTTTGCCATATTCAGTAGTATCTTCCGCATTTTTATTTCAAAGACAAGCAATGTTTGCAAACAAATAAACAGGCAAAGTTTTACTGATGAAGGCATTCGCAGTGGTTGGCTATCAACTGAGCTAAAAGTAGGTTCCGGCAAAAGCTCGCTTTAAAGCTGTGCCAGTTGCGTCCAAATTTTCCCAGTTTGGGGTTGGAAGTCCTCCACTTCATCATCAGAATTAGGCAACTTAAAATTAATAACTAAGTTGTGTAAGACAGCGCAAGCAACGATCCGTCTGCATGCTCGGTCTGGTTCTTGCCGAATTTCGCCGTGCAAATAACTGAACAGCCGAACCGAACCGTTTAGGTCTGTTGCTGTTCAGTTTAAGGTTGTGATTCCTTTTAGGCACATATTCTTGGCTGACGGTCCAAATCAAGATGAAATATAATGAAACTTTCCAAAATTAGTTTTTTTAGTATTCTAGTGCCCTCTGAGCAATCCCGCTTCAAAAATTTGACGTCTCCGTCCAGAGCCATTTTTAGCCGAGTTTTGACAATTGGACAGTTGCTGCATAGCTATGATTATATGCATTCGAAAGATCTCGTTGAATTGTGTCATTTTTCCTGTTTGAAGCACCTTTCTAGCTTTTTCTATAGTGAGAGATAGCGGATTTTCTTATTTTGGCGTTAAAAACTTGTCATTTTGCAGAAATTAAATATATAATCCGCCATTTCTTGAGCTCCGCAAGCCGTAAAATTAAACTAAGGGTGTCAATTTGAAGGTCTCGCCGAGGCCCATTATATGCTATCCCGTACGCTGCTATCTTAAAAATGTAGTTTTTGCAAAAACATGACCAAATGTTTCCAGCGATTGTGGAACATTTACTATGCTAACTAGAGGGTTGTCACTTACTAGACGTGTTTTAAACAAAATGCCCAGGGAACCTGTTTTAGTTGTCCCGATTGCTGCTTTCTAGCTAAAATGGTAGCTTGCCAACGTTGGGAAAAGTAGGCAAAATCCAGGTTGCGCATACATTTTATTTAATTTCTTTATAACGAAGAGCGGTTTCATAATAATTAAAAAATGGACCCCAGCTATTTCATAGTGGAATCGAATGATGTGGCTGATGCCTCACGAAAAAATTTACTTTAGTCTGCAAAAAATCTGGAAGGTTAAATTACTTCGAAAATGCAGTAAAATAATTTCCGAGAACTAAAGTTAGGTTTACTGTTTTCATTAAAAAGCAAAAATGTTAAGCTCCATTTGGATATAAAAATGGCTTTTTAACTCCAAGGAATGAATGAGTAAAGTTGATGTCTCTTAAGGTGCTGGTATCCTTTTGTGCAGTGCTTTTGTGGTGATTTTTCGGAACGCTATAACTTTCGCAATTTTGGAAGTTGGAAAGAGCTTTATACATCGTTTTAAAGCTTATAATCTGTACATTAACATGAGCTTACGAAACTAGCAAAATTGGCAAAAAATAGCAAAAAACTTCCTACATGCTGACATCTGACAGACTGAATGTAGACCAAAAATTTTTGAACATCGATTTCTCAAAACTGTAGAATCGGCCAAAATTTTTTCTTGTGCCATGATATGAAGGACATGTGGGCCGAGGGACATTTTTTTGGATTTGGCCCAACAAGTCTCAGTACTCCAGAAAATCTGGCAAATGCACGATAAAACGAAATTTCGCAACTTTCTGTTCAGTTTTCTCACAACTGGAGATGTTTTAGCTCAAACCAAGAAAAATGTCCCTCCGCAATAGGGCGAATTTTCATTCAGCCCAAAATCACGCGAATCCATTGGACAGTTTTTGAGAAATCAATGTTCAAAACAAAATAATCGCAATTTTGCCAAAATGGTTTTTCGGCAAATTCCCTAGCTTAAGCAACGAACTCCAGCGAATAGGTATTGATAAAATGCGCAATTGGACGGTGTATCGATTGAGTATAAATAAGCCCAAATTGTCTGTAAGATTTGGCAGTAATTGTGAAAAAACTAATTTCGTCAAAAATGGCCATTTTTTGACCCCAAAAATCGTTTTTGGCTTATACTGCCTTAACCACTAGAGGTAGCTCAAAAGTTGTAAAAGCAAAAATGTTCATTTTGGTGCCTTCTTTCCAGCCATAACAAGCAATCCGGTGTAGCGACTATGTACTGAGAGAATTAGGGCAAAAACCAAAACTTTCTTATCTTTAAACCTAAAAATCCGGGACTGGTCCCAGAATGTTAAAGAGCACGAAAATAAGGTATTTGGAAAGTTTCATCCACTTTCATAAAGAATTGAAGCTTGTAGGGTCGAATTTACACAAAGCGATACCATCACCTTAAAGGGATCACCACCTTAAGTGCCAGTGACCAAAGCCGAAACCAATAGCAACTGTGAGAAGTGACTCCAAGATTTAGAATCAGTTTCAGCAAGATATCATAATTTTACGATTACATAGAGCAAACCGCTTATCTTCTTGATATCATTCTGTTATAATATTTTGATCAGAGCTTGTGATGGATGTAGACAACAGCTAATTACAGCCAATTACAGCCGAAGCTACCTTCTTAACAAAATTTGATTTGGTGTTGATAGCGTCTCCCACCCCAAATGGAAGTATTGAAGACTTTAGCGCCAAATTTGAATCGCAAAATTATTCCCAAGTCGTCTGGACTACGCCGTCTAAAACTACCCGCAGCAACTAGGAGACTGTCTGTTAATTTTGGGTCTCACTTTGCAACTAATGAAAGAAAAGAATGCGGGCGTTGATACCTGCCAATCAAAGCTAACAATGAGCAAGAAAATTTTCTTAGAATACTAATCGCAAGAGTCTATAATACCAAGAGTGGGAAGCTTGGCCCTTCCTAATGGAAATGGCCTGCTGAGGAAGCACTGATGAGGATTGCGGTAGCTGAGGCTTTTCAGTTTGACTGCATGTAAACATACGCTTAACAACGCTAAGCGGGACCCCCCGAGATCTCGGGGGGGGGTCCGCTTATACACGTAAATTTGACATAAGGTAGGCGAATAGCCAATCAGATGCGTTTTAGTTCAAACGCATATAAACACATGCTGAACAATGGTAAGTGGTACCCCCCCGAGATTTCGGCCTTAATGTGCCGAGCATCTCGCAGGCCATTTGCATTAGGAAGGGCCAAGCTTCCCACTCTTGGTATTATAGACTCTTGCTAATAGTAAATACATTGAAATATTATCCGTCATACTAGCATAAAAGAATGAACTTGAAATGGTGACAATATCAACATGGATTAGCAAAATTTCACGTAGTCACACATATGCTTTTTCAATGGAATAATAATAATAATAATAATAATAATAATAATAATAATAATCATAATAATAATATTAATTAGTGGGCACCATGAACAAACTGTTTAGTTAACTTTGTAGCATTTTTGTGCTCTTTTTAACAATAATAAAATTATTGCAGTTAACCGAGCCGTATGCTCAGGAAATATTTTTCAAACGTTTAAATTTTGATGTCATTTTAAAGCATGAAAAATTAAATTTCAATTTAATTGTTTAAAAAACTCGTTTGTGAACTGATCCTTCGGTTAACGTCAATAATTTTATGATGGTTAGAAAGAGCACAAAAAACGCAACAAATTTAATGGAAAAGTCTGTTAATGGTGCCCGCTAACTAGTAGTAATATAATTAACTTTAATATCTGAAGCATGTTTGTGGACTCAGCATAGCTGCTGCTGGCCACTAACTTTAGGGCCCTAGGTTTAGTAGCCCTTGAAATTATTACGTGATTAAGATCGCCCTTCCCTAAAGTGAGGACCCTAAATGTAGTGTCACTTGACCCTAAAAAGGGACACTTTTTAGTGGAGCTTTGTGAATACGGCCCCTGAAGTCATTGAACATTGAATCTTCTATATCAGTACTGATATTACAATGGCATGTCCCGGATACTCAGTGCCTAAGTGACATAGACAAATTGATATTTCGCAGCATCCACTGCGAAATATCAATTTTTCCATCCACTGCTTAAGGTGGTGATTCCCTTTGGTCACAAAAGTTTGCACCGTTATTACTCGTTCATTACTTGGAGTTAAGAAGCCATTTTAATATCAAAATGTAGCTTTACATTTTCTCTTTTTAATGCATACCATGAAACTAATGTTGCTTTTTCAAAATATTTTTAACACATTTTAGAAGAAGTATAATTTTCCAGAATTTTTGCAGACTCAAGTAAATTTTTTCGCGAGACATCGGTTATATCATTCGATACCTTCATCAAATAGCTAGGGACGATTTTTTATTTATTGTGAAATCGCTCTTTGTTATAGAGAAATAAACTGAAATGTGTGCGTAACCTGCGTTTTGCCTACTTTTTCCAAATCTGTCAAGCGATTACTTTAGCTAGAAAGCAGCAATCGGGGCAACTAAAAAATCGTCCCTGGGTATATTTGTGCAGAACACATCTGTTAAGTAGCAGCCCTCCAGCTTGCATGACGAATGCTCCACAATCTTTGGAAAAAAATTGGTCGTGTTTTTGCAAAAACTACATTTTTTATGATAGCAGCCTACAGGATAGCAGTTGGAAGACGATCTTACGTCGGATAATTTGTCCCTGTGAGACCTTCAGATCGACGCCCTTAGTTTGATTTTACGGCTTGCGTAGTTCAAGAAATGTTGGATTATTTGATTTCCGCAAAAATGACAAGTTTTCGACGCCAAAACAAGAACATCGGCTATATCTCACGATAGAGAAAAGCTAGAAAGTTACTTTAAAAAGCAAAAATGTGAAGCTCAATGAGATCTTTCGAATGAATATAGTCATAACTGTATAGCAGCTGCCAAACGTTCAGAAATTGGGAAAAACCACTCTGACCGGAAATCTCATATTTTTGAATCGGGATTGCGCGGGGGGTGTTAGAACGCTAAAAGAACTTATTTCGGAAAGTTTCATCAAATTTCATCTTGATTTACGCCGCCAAATAACAATACGTGCCCAAAAGGAATCACCACCTTAAACTGCCATTGCTAGGAGGATTTAAGCTTTTCTTTAACATTGCTGAAGTACAGTAATATATTGGCAGTTAAATTTGTGTAACCAGCACTAAGAACTGGGGAGTAAAGAGACGTCACTATAGCACAGTCACAAGACCGATAACGCTGTACTTCAGACACTTTCCTTGCAAAACAGCTCCAACAAATAAAACAAGGATATTGTTCCTCCACTAAAGGGAACACTGAAATATTAATAAATTCGTGATCCACTGTTATTTCCCAGACAATGCATGCTTTGGCATGGGAACTCATCTTTGTGCAGGTCCCACTCAGTTTGAGGGGGCGCGCACAGAATTGTTTCATAAAAGCAAGATAACTGTCAGCTGAGAATATGCTGAACAGAATACATACCTTCTACTAAAAGTAATTTGCAGTAAGCCTTGGATATCGTTGGTATGCAAAGGTATCAAAACAATGGTAAGGCTAATTTTGGATATGGCACATAGGAATTGTAGAAATGTTGTCGCTGTGTGTACTGCTGAATGAACGACTAATAAAAGAGTGTGCAGGTTCTTCGCTCGGTAGTGTATGCCTAAGTAAATTCTCCTCGCGCCTAGCTCACGAAATAACCGAAATTAGAAAATTAAGAGACACGATATCTTTACTTCAACTAGATAAAATTCAAATATACATTTCCAATTTTCATCAAATGCTAAACTCCAATAATGTATCAAAACACGCGCAACAAACTTCACTAACGAGATTCTACGTCACAGCTGCCACAAACAAGAACCAAAGTTTACCCGGCCGAATCACCAGACCAACTAACAACTAACTGACAACTGACTAATACCCACACTTTTTGAATTCAAACTCCATAATGAGAAACTATCCAATTAGCTAAGGTCAGAATTTGTTCCATCGTTTATGAAGATTTTCGCGAAAGAATACGAAATATTCCACAGAATAGAACAGAAAACCATTGGTGTATCTGCATCATGTATTATTACTTGTGCGTTAGAGTAGCTGAAACAAGTTGGTTCCCAAATGTGCAGTTTTTGCCCTGGAGTTGAGCTGCATCCATTTTTATGGAAGCTAAACTCAAACTTCTGTATTGCCTTGTTAATTATATAAAATAAAAATAACATAAAATGCTATTGTAAAAATACTAGTTCTAATTTTTATCACTGTCATGTCAAGGCATACCTGAATAATAAGTTTTCGAATCCATTTGCGAAATGCTTACATCAGATTACACTAAAAACTTTGAGCCGTGAGGAAAAAAATTAAATCGGACAAGTAAATGAAAACTTGACCTTTATCTTAAGTTTTAGAACTGCCAGCAGTACTAAAACTAGCTTGTAATATGGATCAAAAATCAAGACGACCTTTTGTCTTCCATGTTTCATGTCTTCACAGACAATCAATTGTCTTCGAATTTGCAGTAGTTAATATAGTATTCAACCTAATTTGCATATTTTTTGTGCGTAAAGTATGTGAAGGGGAGAAATTCTTGATCAGTGCAGTCGGCTCTGCTGGCTGCCAGCAGCCTTGCTGTACGATAGGAGAGCAGCGAAGGCTCGCCGTGCTGTACAATCATACAGTACGCTAGTTGTACTGCATGGCATAGCGCCCGATTCAATTGCACGCAAGCGGTTGTAGCATGGCTCGACAACACTGAGCCATGTTACAAGCATACTTTCCATAGCACACCCTAGCGCGCATTTACTGATTTATACGCACGCCGTAGATTAAGCTCCGAATGATTGTACGAACCGGTTGCGTGCCACACCAGAGGGCGTCCATTACGACAGGAGCAGTAGAAATTAGTGGACGATGCTAAGGTGTGTTGTAAAGTATTTATAGAACGATTCAACTCATCCCCAATTAATGATTTCATACATGTTGCAGCTGGCAGTCTAGACAAATTGCAAATTTCAATTGACAGTAATATCATTGCTTGACATGGCTGGGAGACATATGTTTTGATGTACAGTAAAGCTGTCTACGTTGGGGTTTTGCTGTACACATTGGTGAAGCATGCAGGAACTGTATGCTTCAGCATCTTCGACTAGGGACCGACATTTCTGGGCGCAGCGTGCGTAGTAATACGCAAGCTGAACTGTGCATTACCTCATTTATATGTACGGTCTTTAGTCTTTACAGTAAAAGTGCAGATGAGTTGTGTAATAACCTTGGGCAGCAACTGTCCACTGAATTTCAACTCTATCTTTTGGATCTAGATTTTGCATACTTCAAAAACCTTAGTGACCTTAGTGACTTTCCATGAGGAAATGATTTTGTCATCCAATTGCTAAACCACCAAAATTGGCTGATTTGTAGATGTGAGTAAGTTTTACTGTGCCAAATTTCTAACCGTGCACAGGGAATATGATATTTCCTCAAAGCTGACAGAAGCCACCTGCTGTTTATTTTGTAAACTTTTGAAGTTTTCTGAAAACGTCACACATGTGAAATTTACAAAAAGTTTATTGAAATGGCAGTTTTTTGCCTCCTCCCTCCGTGCCAATCTATTGCTGTCACATCAAAATCCGCCAAGCCAACTTTTTAACTCGCTTATGGGGGAAAGAGTTAAGTCCAGAAATTAAGACCTCGAAAGCAATACAAAAAGTTTTAACAATGCCTGGAAGCCTAGACACGAAATTACAGCATTTCCTGTGTGGAATCTGAATTGAACGAAAATTCTAAACGAAGAGTGTATGCAAATTAGACATTGCCACTGGCTCGTTTACAATATGGATAGAGCCAGCTGAGATAAAGTTTCCTGCGTTATTTGATTGAAGTTGCTGCGAATTTTATCTGAATAAGTCGCGTTATTTTATGGCAAATTATTTGGAAATGTATACATTGAATTCGTGAGATTCACATTAAAGTAATCGCGTTCCAGTTTTATTTTTAGTAGAATATTCCGTCGAAAGGCACGAGAGGAGGAGCTTAGGCATATGTACGTCTGCCGGTTGTAGAATAGTGATGTGGATCGGATCGGATCGGCAGCTAAAATTTCAATCGATCCGATCCAGCAAAATTGTTTGTCGATCCGATCCGATCCGATCCGATCCGGCGATCCGAAATGATGTCTTCAAAAAGCTAAGTGGAACTAGATTTAAAGTAGGTTTTGCCGTGTAAAACACACCTTACACACTATATAGTTTCATTAAAATTTCTTTATCATTCCGAAATTCGCAATTCGAAAGCGTAATTCTACAAAATTATATAGATTAAGCAAAAGAAGTAAAATTACTCAAAATAGTGAGCCAGATGATGAAAGCGTAATTCTACAAAATTATATAGATTAAGCAAAAGAAGTAAAATTACTCAAAATAGTGAGCCAGATGATGATCGCGGCCTGCCTACCAAAATACAAATTTATCATTATCAATTTAAGATAATACAAATTAAACATCTCAGTTAAAACTACAATTTTGAGAATTAATTTCAGTTTGGATTAAAAAATTATTAACTTGATTTACCAGACACCGAAATTGAAGTTGTAAATTTTTGGATCGTCGATCAAACTGACGTTTTTTCTCGGAAACTGAATCTGAAGCTTGGACTCTACCGCGAAAACGGACCAAAAACTTTAAAAACATTGCGGATGCGGAAAGTAAATTTTGAATGATCACAGAGTTTGACTTCGGGTTTTGGAATAAAGCCACAAAGAGATCAACCATAAAACTTCACTCCAAAATTCTGACAACAGTAAGCAACATTAATCACAGAGAGTTATGCATTAATTCATTAATTAATTAGTTTTTCATTACTACTTAGCAGCATAGTAACAGCGGGTCTTTATTCTGCACTTTGATGCCAGATGCATTGCATAAAATTACATACATAGTATGTAAAAGTGCTAAGTTGTTGTAATAAATTGTTACATACTGAATGCTAAGTTTGAGAGACCCAAAACCAAAATCAAGTTTGGTTTATAGAAGGAAAATATTGTACTAGCAACGTACGCACCAAGCGGTGCAGTGATAGAAGTCAAGTTCAGTCACAAATATGACTCGGGTACGGTTTAATTTAATGTGATATAGGGTATCAAGTCGGATCGCCGATCCGGCTGACTCAAGCGATCCGATCCAGACCGATCCAGCAGGTCTACCGATCCGATCCGATCCGATCCGATCCGATCCGGCCTCCGGATCGCGGATCGGATCGATATTGCCGATCCGATCCACATCACTATTGTAGAATCCGCTTCAGGTTGTGATTCCTTTTGGGCACATATTGTTGGTTGACGGCTCAAACCAAGAATTTGATGAGACTTTCCAAAATAAGTTCATTTGGTAATCTAACACCCTCCGCTGAAGTTGCTGCGAATTTTATCTGAATAAGTCGCGTTATTTTATGGCAAATTATTTGGAAATGTATACATTGAATTCGTGAGATTCACATTAAAGTAATCGCGTTCCAGTTTTATTTTTAGTAGAATATTCCGTCGAAAGGCACGAGAGGAGGAGCTTAGGCATACGTCTGCCGGTTGTAGAATCCGCTTCAGGTGGTGATTCCTTTTGGGCACATATTGTTGGTTGACGGCTCAAACCAAGATAAAATTTGATGAAACTTTCCAAAATAAGTTCATTTGGTAATCTAACACCCTCCGCTGAAGTTGCTGCGAATTTTATCTGAATAAGTCGCGTTATTTTATGGCAAATTATTTGGAAATGTATACATTGAATTCGTAAGATTCACATTAAAGTTATCGCGTTCCAGTTTTATTTTTAGTAGAATATTCCGTCGAAAGGCACGAGAGGAGGAACTTAGGCATACGTCTGCCGGTTGTGGAATCCGCTTCAGGTGGTGATTCCTTTTGGGCACATATTGTTGGTTGACGGCTCAAACCAAGATAAAATTTGATGAGACTTTCCAAAATAAGTTCATTTGGTAATCTAACACCCTCCGCGCAATCCCTCTTCAAAGTTTCGAGATTTCCATTCAGGACGGGTTTCGTCAAATTTTGACAGTTAGGCAGTTGCTGTACAGCTATGATTATATTCATTGGAACGATCTTGTTGAGCTCTACATTTTTGCTTTTTGAAGCATCTTTCTAGCTTTTCGCTATTGCGAGATATAGTCGATTTTGCTATTTTGGCGTTGAAAACTTGTCATTTTTGCAGAAATCAAATAATCCGCGATTTCTTGCGCTAAAATGAAACAACGGGTGTCAATTTGAAGGTCTCGTCAATACCGATTATCCGTGACATTATAATCTTCTAACTGCTACCCCGTACGCTGCTATCATAGAAAATGTAGTTTTTGCAAAAACATGACCAAATTTTTTTCAGCGATTGTCGAGCATTTACTATGCAAGCTAGATGGTTGTCACTTACTGGGCGTATTTTACACTAAAATACCCAGGGACACTTTTTTAGTTGTCCCGATTGCTGCTTTCTAGCTTAATCGCTTGGCAAAGTTGGGAAAACTAGGCAAAATCCAGGTTGCGCATACATTTTAGCTAATTTCTTTATAACTAAGAGCGGTTTCATAATAATTAAAAAAGGGTCCCCAGCAATTTGATAGTGGAATCGAATGGGAAGGGGGGAGGCAGCTGCAGCAGCAGCTGTATAGTTATGATTATACACATTTGAAAGATCTCGTTTAGCTCTATATTGTTGCTTCTGGAAGTAACCTTCTAGCTCTTCTCTATTGTGAGATATAGCTGAGTTTCTTGTTTTGGCGTCGAAAACTTGTGATTTTCGCAGAAATCAAATAATCCATCATTTCTTGAACCATGCAAGCCGTAAAATCAAACTAAGGGCGTCGATCTGAAGGTCTCTTAGGGGCAAATTATCCGATGCATGATCGTCTTCCAACAGCTATCCTGTAGGCTGCGATAGTAGCTGTAGCTTTTCGCTATCGCGAGATATAGTCGATTTTGCTATTTTGGCGTTGAAAACTTGTCACTTTTGGAGAAATCAAATAATAAACGATTTCTGGAGCTACACAAGCGATAAATTTAAACTAATGATGTCGATTTGAGGGTCTCGTCGAGACCGATTATCCGAGGCATAATAGTTTTTCAACTGCTATTCCGTGAGCTATCATAAAAAATGTAGTTTTTGCAAAACCATGTCCAAAGTTTTTCCAGCGATTGTGGAGCATTTACTATGCAAGCTAGAGGATTGCCACTTTGTGGACGTGTTTTAAACAAAAATACCCATCGAACCTTTTTTAGTTGCCCCGATTGCTGCTTTCTAGCTAAAGTGACCGCTTGCCAAACTTGGAAAAGTAGGCAAAATCCAGTTTGCGCAAACATTTTAGCTAATTTCCTCATAACGAAGAGTGATTTCATGATAATTAAAACAAGGGTACCCAGCTATTTGATAGTGGAATCGAATGATGTAGCCGATGCCTCACGAAAAAATTTACTTTTGTCTGCATAAAATCTAGAAAATTAAAGTATTTCGAAAATGAAGTAAAATAGCTTCCGAAAACTGAAGTTAGTTTAGTTGCATTCATTAGAAAGAGAAAATGTTAAGCTCCATTTTGATATAAAAATGGCTTGTTAACTCTAAACAATGGACGAGTGATAAGGGTTCAAAGTTGATTTCTACAAAAGGAATCACCACCTTAACAAATCAATTTAATTTAGTTAGCATACATCGGAAAATCATATTTTTACACCTGTTGGCCAATTTTTGCGATTTTCGACATTCTTTGGTTATTCCTCTTTTTCGAATTTGACAGGCTGTTATTCATCACTCGCTCAACATAAAAAGATCTCGCTTGGATATTCAGGACAACCTAGGTGTCAAATATTTGTGGGTAAGTTTTTTACAAATACCACTTTTAATGCCAAGATTTCGGCACTGCGGATGATACGAAAAACGAAAAAGAGCTTAATTTTAACACTAAAGCAGGACCTGAATCCCAATGATATTACGTTCGCTATTACTTCGATATTACGCTGGCTCGGCATAAGAAATAATTCTTGCGGCCCAAACCGAGCCCGAACCGAGCCGGTCCGCTCGGGCCGCTTGGGCCGTTCGAGCCTCTCGGGATGCTTGGCCGTTCTGGCCATTCTATCAGCTCGCAGTACCGGAGTTGATTCCGGAGCAGAAAATTTTTGGTACTACGTAGGACACATCAAAGCTATTACGAGCTAAAAATACTTCATCTTATTCATGCTCGTAGTGCGCCTACGGGTATCAAGTAGCTAATACTAGCTAATAATTGATTCCTGCTTACGGCTATTACTTGTTAACTCCGTAAGGTAGACTACAAATTTTTGAAAAATACTTTGCGTTCTTTAATATTTTGAAAATAGAATGAATATTTCAAATAATGCTTAAATATTCAAATTCAAATACACTAAAATAAACATTTAATAGAAAGTTTAAATTTTTGAAATACATTTTTAAGGTATTTATATTTCTGAACATGTAAATATTTGTACATACTTAAGGAGGGTCCATTTTTGGGCCATTTTCGATTTTCTCCGATCTTTTTGATTTTCCACATATTTTATTGTCTAAATGGTATATTTTAACGAGTTTTTTAAAATTACAGTCGTACTTCTTAGGGTTGTCGAGTATCACACTTCAAAGTTGAGATTTCATGTGTTAAACTTAGGAAATTTATAAAAAGTAGTCATTTTTCGTGTGTGCCAAAAAATCTCCTGACAAACGTTGATAAATTTGGACAAATTACACATTAAAATAACGCTAAAATGTTAAACTGCGGTACCCTGGAATTAGAGTTTTAATTTAGGCCTTTAAAATTTTTAAATTAATTTTTAGATGAATAAAATTTGGTTTGATGCTCAAGTTGTGTTAAATTTAATCCTTCAAAAATTTGTTAAAACCTTTTAAAGGCCTAAATTAAAATTCTGATTCGAAGGTATACCGCAGTTTAACATTTTAGCGTTATTTTACTGTACAATTTGTCCAGGTTCATCAACGTTTGTCGGAAATTTTTTTGGCGCACGCGAAAAATGACAACTTTTCAAATTTTCTATGTTTAGCACATGAAATCTCAACTTTGCGGTGAAATAAATCAACAACCCTAAGACGTAATTTTAAAAACTCGTTAAAATATACCATTTGGACAATAAAATATGTGAAAATCAGCGAGATCGGAGAAAGTCGAAAAAATGACCCCAAAATGGACCCCCCCTTAAAAGCTTCTTTTATTTTTCAAAATAGTTTTTAGGTTACTTTAATAATTAATCAACAAGGTGAGTACTTTTCCTAGTTCTGAAGCAACTAGGGCTGTTCAGGCCGTTTGGGCCGTGAATCGTTCGGGCTTCTCGGGCTTTGACTCTGGCTTCGGACTTCATCCGGGCTCGGAATCATTAATTTGCACTGAACCAGACGACAACAAAAACAATCACGAAGAAAAATCCTTAAAATTCATTACTGGCGCAGAAGTCCTATCCATAAACACCCAGTTGTGCAATTTCCAAATAGAGTCTGATAGAAATGCCAAATAAAGGCAACGCTAGCCACCATGACGGGGACCCAAAAGCCGAACTTCAAAGAGTAAACTGCAATATTGGAAACACAATTGACTCTGTTTTAAAATGAAAATCTTAAGGTTCACTAATTCAACCAACTTATTGATAATGAATGAAAATATGCTTATTTTAACTAGGTACAAAGGAAATTATTATAAGATATGCGATACACATTTAGTTAATGGAAACTTATCTATGAATATAATTTTTCATTGTATTCCTGTGTTGTGCTGTTTTTGTTGTATGCTTGATTATTATTGTCCATGCATGTGGTGTCTCGTAGTTCTATTTTGTTGCTACTGTAATTCAAGAAAGGAGTGCTTGTAAAGCTAAGCAAAACTGGGCCTTCAAAGTTGGTTTTCTAGATAAATTTGGTCTTCCTATTTTGACAAAGATAGATTTTAATCAGTAATTGGAAATTGGCATTGATACGTCATTTTGCCAAGATAAGAATTTTCTAGAAGCCTCTTAGCTCAAAAAGCCAGCTGCAAAATATTTTACTGGAAAAGCTAAGAACTGGAAACTTGGGCAATTTAGAAAGAAACTTTGGACTGTTTTTGGAATTGGAAATAAATTGAAGATGTTATGTAATCGTAATCATCTTAATACGGTATTTCGGCTTGGAACCGTTGTGGAATTTAGAAATGCTGTAGATAATTTTGTATTCAAATAAAGATTAAAGGTTCGTGAATGAGTGTGTAATATGTCTGACTATTCCCTACCTACTCGCTAACCAACTTGAGAGAGACGACAGCCCTAACTAAAATTTGTCACAAGTTTACTAACTTTTCAGACAAAAATACAAAAAAATATCAAAATTCAAAGTACAAAACATTTTAATATAAACTCCAATAGTTTTTCACAAAAGAAAACATAAACTATAGGCAAGCACCAAATTTAGTACCAAAACTGGCAAAAAACACAAACGAGAACAACTAACCTTATAATGGGAAAAAAGGTTGGTGACCCCAGAAATATGGCCCCAAAACAGGTGCCCACCCGATGTATATAGAACAACAAGAGCAGCACCCAAACGAGAAACCGCCGACTCACATAAATCAAGAATTGGGATTGAACGATTGCGCGCCAAAATTTGGAAGAAAAGTGAATTAGCTATATGCGGCCTTGGACCGTACACACAAGTGTAGTTTAGGTTGATTTGCATAAAGTTAGCACACACTTTTGCATAATTTTGAATGACATCAAGGAAATATTCCACAAATTACCCCCTCTTTTGAAGCGCGCGCCCTCGCCGTGGCCTCCGGGCACACAAGTTAGTAATAAAATTGCATTAGCCTACGCACCGTAGCTACTAGTATAGATAAAACGCGTTTTAGAAAGATCGGAGAAAGATCGGAGAAAGATAAAAAATTTTCTAAAAAAAGTCTTCCCGGGGACACTACTCCGGCCCCACACTTATACACATACTAGGGGATTCCGAGATAAGAGTAAAACTACGCCGGAAGATACCGGGGGTACATTCAATCCAAATATACGGACTTCGCCGTTACATATAAACAAAAAATAGATGTGGGCTAGTAGCCCTTCAGCCGCGACGAAGGCGCACATGACAAAAGAAAGAATAATCCGAAGACATGAAATTATAATAATATGAACTGTATAAATGACATAACATGGAAAGTGAGTGCCAACTAAAGCGCTCGAAAAAAATACAAGAGAAATTGACATAAGAAAGTGTATATTTGGTTACGATAGGTCGAAAAATAAAAATTCAAAAATATTTTATAAAGCCAGGATCATAGGGGGAAGGCAGAGAGTCTCCGGGAAAGACGAATTTTCAGTGCTCGAAAGAGCAAAATAAAGCGAAAAAGAGTATTTCATCCTCAGGGAGTGTCTCTCTCTGAGCACCTGCCAACGCCAAGACATATACATTGAGTATAGAATCTGTATAAATGCAAAAATGTTAAAGCATAAACATAAAGCAAATTGGCATACTGCTCAATAATGGACATGGCAAAAATAAGGCAACAAAATGGCAGTATGCAAAAGTAGAAAAATTTTGAAAGATTAGAGTAAACTCGCGACAGTATTAGAAAAGAAAAGTGAAAAAACACCGAATTAAAAGACAGAAAAGACCCGAAAAGATTAGGAGAATAAAACAACATACACAAAGATAGAACAGCCAAGCTGAGCTAGAGGGAACCCGTAAGAAAAATCTCTCAGAAATATTAAGAATAGGAGAAAATTTAATGACAGGACTTTTAAGTCAGGAGAGAAAGCCCACAACAATGACCAAATATAGACCCTCCAACCATGATTGAAGCTAAGTCTGTGGAGTACATAGAAGATAAAGACAGTAAAATAACAGTTAAGAAAGAGGAAAGGGGAAGGGGGACGGACGAGGTAGGGGGACACACAACCGGGTTTTCACAACAGAATCACAATACTGACTTAAAATAGTTCAAGTAATAGGCTATAATACTCCAGGCTGCGGGAAAATTTCGAGTACCAATCACTTCGGGAGAAATCCCATACCAGATCACCGGATCTCTGGGCGGATGCCCCTCGGCATCAAGCGCCAGCTCATTCCAAGACCCACGCCGCCAGCCAGCAAACCATCAAACCAGGCCCAATCAATCACCAGATGGAATCCATAGGGGCCAACCCGTACCACAAGAGGGGATTACAAAACCAAACAAACAAAGCAATAGAACAGGGGAACACTCGCTGAATTTCAGAATTTTCAGGTGCTTCTGATTTTCACAATCAGAATTTTCAGGTGCTTGCCCGGTAGGCAATTCAGGAAAAAGCCGGGCAGTGCCGTCACGTAATTTTTTGAGGTAGCGAGTAAGTCGGGGGGAAGAATCAGACATTTTTACTCAGAATGTAACGGTCGCCAGTTTGTGGAATTTAGAAATTCTGTAGATAATTTTGTATTCAAATAAAGATTAAGGGTTCGTGAATGAGTGTGTAATATGTCTGACTATTCCCTACCTACTCGCTAACCAACTTGAGAGAGACGACAGCCCTAACTAAAATTTGTCACAAGTTTACTAACTTTTTAGACAAAAATACAAAAAAATATCAAAATTCAAAGTACAAAAACATTTTCATATAAACTCCAATAGTTTTTCACAAAAGAAAACATAAACTATAGGCAAGCACCAAATTTAGTACCAAAACTGGCAAAAAACACAAAAGAGAACAACAAACCTTATAATGGGAAATAAGGGGGGTGACCCCAAAAATATGGCCCCAAAACAGGTGCCCACCCGATGTATATAGAACAACAAGAGCAGCGCCCAAAAGAGAAACCGTCGACTCACATAAATCCAGAATTGGGAATGAACGATTGCGCGCCCAAATTTGGAAGAAAAGTGAATTAGGTATATGCGGCCTTGGACCGTACACACAAGTGTAATTTAGGTTGATTTGCATAAAGTTAGCACACACTTTTGAATGGCATCAAGGAAATATTTCACACAGTTTGCTTTTTTGCTATTCATTGGGTCTTGGTGTTTGTGATGGTGGTATTTGAGAATTTGGGTGCTTGCTATATTGTCCAAGTAAAAGATCGTGAAGTGTATTCAAGCCAAGCCAAGCCGATACGAGTAGTGACGATCAGCATTTTAACTCTGCCTTTGCTGGTTGTCAACCCACGGCCAGCGAATCTGGCTGCGACCGTGGCAAAGAGCCAACCACAACGCGTCATCAGCTCAAAGCGACGGTCAATGCTCAACTCCATGACAACTCATTGCTTACTGAGCATTTTGAGCATTATATTATTTATTATAATTTATTGAGCATTCACATGGTGCACGTTATTAAGACAAAGATGTTGTCTTGCTTATCAATAAATATTCAAAATAAGCCCCTGTTAAATTATGCTGAAGTCGGTATAATTCTGGGGAGGCTCAAAAAACAATGTACCACAAATTCGTATCAAACATTGTTTCACAAAACTGAAATTGAATGTTTTAAATTTCTCAAAATTAATTATATTTCTGATAGCATGATTCCATAATTGCACGTGTGAATGTTCTTTTTCTTGTTACTTATTTTGTTTATTTCAGATCTGCTTGGACAATTACGATTCACTTGTGACGCATTGCTGTACTCCTTGATTTGATTGATTCTTGGATTTGCTTGAAAGCTTCCTGGGCATTCCTAAGCATGGGATAATTCCTGGCTTCAGAACAGACAACGACAGAGAAGAAGCGAAGTATTTTTATTAACTGTTCTCTTGCTCATATTCCATTTGTTGAACAGAATAGTAAATACGCAAGAAAATGGATGCATCCGCGCATTGGCAATCTGATTATGTAATAATGCAACTTGTCTTTTAATTCATAAGGTGTGCTATGCCAGTTTGTAGTACAACCATGGAAGAATCAAATGCAATCCAATGAAGCTTGCTAGTTCGATCAATCCAATAATTGATATTCCTGTCGCAATTGAAAGAAAGTTTCCTAGGTCGCTGATCGTACTAGCTATCTGCAACAATATATAACTCAAATTAGCAGTAGCTGTTTTTACATATTATGCAAGAGTTTTTCAGTCTTGATTTTAAAAAAATCAGTACAGTCTGAATTCACAAATATTATTTTAATTTCAGTTGTTTGTCAACCGATGCTCATGTAATTATCGTAGATTTAATTTTTGTTTGTTTATTTGCGGGATTTGTATCTCCTTATAATATCGTCCCAGTTTGAGTTGCTAGTTTGACTTTTAACTGGCGATTGTGCCAAACTTGAGCAGCTTCTAAGAAAAAATTATTCGCAAGTTTAATCTTATTGTAGTCATATTCTCTGTAGACCAAGTTCATTGTTCTACACCTGATTAAAATATAATAATCAGAAGTTTCCCAGATGCTCACTAACAAGTCAAGTGAAGTCACCCGCAAACCTTAACCTGAGTAAGATTTTAGTTAGATTTTAAACCGAACAAGTATTAAGATATTATAAATTTAAATCCAACAAAACCTTCAGTTGGTGTGACGTACAATAGCTGTAAGAAAAGAGAAGCTATATAAGTTAATTTAATTATGTCTTAGTAAGCTTCGTGCAATCAGTTGCATCTGTAGAATTAGAAACCATTGCTCAGGGCTCCGGATGTAAAACAACAGCAAGACGCGAATGACAGTAACATTGTTGCCTAACCGGCTACTCCAGTGTTATACAATGCAAGAAGGAAAGAAACTAAACTGTGTCACTACTCACTACAGTACCTCCGACTCAAAAATCCATCCTGAAGAGGGGGATACAACATCAGTTGTTTTCAAATCAGGATGGCTGTGTGTAAAAGGAGTTTTTGGTCATTTAAGAGTACAATATTCCGTATTAACATGCAACAGCAGTAGTCTAGTATTGTTACTTACGGTTTCCTTGTAAACTTCTTGATACGTTTCTATTCTTGAAGATGCGTGGTATATTTCGATATAGCTGTATACTCTGGAAAATGTATTTTTAGACTTGTACGATAAATTGCAAGAAAACACAAATAATATACTATTGTCTGATAACGGCTAAAAAGAAATTAACATAAGTATATATGCCACTAGCTAATAATATATATCCATGACTGTACGACATAATACATAAAATATATGCAAGACTTTTCCGTGTGATATGTGGCAAACTGTAGATTCCCGATACAGGCATGACAGTAGGATTCCTTCGTCACCACATTACAGTAGTTCTGTTTGAGCATGCTTAGAAGCTTGGGGTGTTTGACGAGTACGTATACAAGATGAATACATATACCTTAGGACAATACTATTGCGTAACCATAAGCAAAACACTGGATTACATTTACACTAGATTTGAATAGTATCCTTAACACTGTTGTTGGATCTCTTTAACTATCCCCCCTAAGAGACCCAATTTAACTAATTCCACCCAAATTGGAAGCTTTACATAAACTCGTTTTTTAGTAACCGCAAGTGTAATATATGCAAAACGAGAATGACAACAGATGTTTATAATCAATCTGTGTGTAACCAAAATCCTTAAATTTTCAAAAAATTCAAGTTAAATTTTAGTTATCTTGAATTTTAAAAATATTTAATGTTTAACTTTCATGAATTATTTAAGTTGGCATTAGTTCATTGTACATACTAAATCTAAGTAATTAGCTTGAGCTATATAATAAATGATTTTAAAATAAATATTTTTAATTTGAACATAAAGAGCTGTAAGATTATTTTATTTTTCCTTCAGATACGTCAGAATCACCCAGATAACTGCTATCACCTTTATTTCAACCTTTAAATACATCTTAAAACATATGACCCCAATTTAACTGTTTCCTCCCTAAACGAGTTGGGGGGAATTGTTAAAAACATCCCTGTTGTTTAAGGGGGTGATTCCTTTTGGGCACATATTGTTGATTGACGGTTCAAATCAAGATGAAATTTGATGAAACTTTACAAAATAAGTTCTTTTAGCATTCTAACACCCTCCGCGCAATCCCGCTTCAAAAATTCGACGTCTCCGTTCAGGGTGGTTTTTGTCAATTTTTGACAGTTAGGCAGTTGCTGTACAGCTATGATTATATTCAATCGAAGGATATTGTTGAGCTCTACATTTTTGCTTTTTGAAGATCTTTCTAGCTCTTCGCTATCGTGAGATATAGTCGATTTTCTAATGTTGCGTTGAAAACTTGTCGTTTTTGCAGAAATCAAATAATCCGACATTTCTTGCGCTACGTAAGCCATAAAATCAAACTACCAGAATCAATTTGAAGGTCTCGTCGAGACCGATTATCCGTGACATTATAATCTTCTAACTGCTACTCCGTACGCTGCTATCATAGAAAATGTAGTTTTTGCAAAAACATGACCAAATTTTTTCCAGCGATTGTGGAGCATTTACTATGCAAGCTAGATGGTTGCCACTTACAGGACGTGTTTTACACTAAAATACCCAGGGATCCTTTTTTAGATGCCCCGATTCCTGTTTTCTAGCTAAAATGGTAGCTTGCCAACGTTGGGAAAAGCAGGCAAAATCCAGGTTGCGCATACATTTTAGCAAATTTCTTTACAACAAAGAGCGGTTTCATAATAACTAAAAAGGGTCCCCAGCTATTTGATAGTGGAATCGAATGATGTAGTCGATGCCTCACGAAAAAATTTACGAAAAAAATCTGGAAAATTAAATTACTTCGAAAAGGCAGTAAAATAATTTCCATAAACTAAAGTTAGTTTCGTGTATTCATTAGAAAGAGCAAATGTTACGCTGCATTTTGATATAAAAATGGCTTCTTAACTCCAAGTAATGTTTGAGTAATAATGGTTCAAAGTTGATGTCTCCAAAAGGAATCACCACCTTAAGGCAATTAAAATGAACTCACGCTTGTGACTTATTATTGCCGGATGAACAAAACGGACACTAAATATAAAAGTTATGCCGAATGATTAGTTGCACCATTTAGATATTACTATTATTACATATGTATGTTGCACTGCCACAGGCATGTTATGCGATTCTCGATAATTTAAATTCTAAATGTTTTATCTAATGACCATTAAACAAGACGGTTTAAGTTTCTCACCTTAAAATGCTTTTGTGGATATGCAGCAAAACTCATTGCTTTGTCATAAACTGTTTGCCTGAAACTTTAAAAAGGATATGAATGTACATTTATTGCCGGCGTTATACTGTAATGACATGTATGTTTATCTACGATTCTTCCATTTAGTTAGATTGGACTTAAATTTCGTAACCATAAATCCATGTCTTTGATTTGAATTTTCAATCCATAAATCCAAGACTTTTGCACAGCGTATATGAAACATATCTGCTTGAAACAAGCTCACATTTTGTTGTCGGCTTGACCTTTAGTTTTCGCCTTAGCAAGTTTTCCGAGGAGACATTTATTTGTTTAGCAATTACCATCGTTGTTTATGAACAAATGCTCAGCAAGGCTACAAATACTGTATATTCCTACCTGCAAGGTTCTTGACAATGTACTAAATTCTCCAATGAATTGCTGATCCTTTCATTATGTTGAATCAAGCAAGTAACTGAAATTTAGAGATTCCATTTAGAGATTTCCAGATTTTATTGCAATAGTTTTGTCATTATGTTAGAATGATGTAAAAATCTATGTTGTTTATGGGATGTCGTGTCCAGAAAAATAGATCTCATTGCAAATATAGTCGTCCATGGCATGGAACGTTATGCAAAGAAATGAACTTATGACTATGACATATGAATGAAAATTAATATCATCAGGAGGGTTTCAAACACCTTCAAATTAATGTTTAGAGCTGTAGACAAATCAGCGTTGTAGATGTTGCTGCGTTCTTCTTCTTCTTCAGGCGTAACTAGGAATTTGAGCATTAAAACGGTTAGGAGTACGTACTGCAGGCAAAAGTGGAGTAAGCAAAAAATTATTTTACGTACTTTCCTCAACAGATGTGCATAGCGGTAAATGCTGTACTCGCATAAATTTAGGATTAGCGCAACCACAGCTATCCACATACATCTTCTGAGCAGCACTCACCACACACGACTAGAACACAGCAATACAATAGCACAATAAATAAAAAATTGATTGATTTTGAATTTTAATTTGATTTTTAATTTTGTATAAATTTAGTACCTGATTCCTATCTGATTGAACCTAAATCTTCTTTCAAATAAAATAATATATGTGGAAATTGGTCAGCAAAAACAATATCAAAAATTATGACAGGATGCAATAGCGATTGTCTGGCATGAAACATACTTGTTCCATTCATTTAATTTTTTGTATCAAGCTTTTAGTAGCATTGGTTACCAAATCCTTACATTGTTGTTCCTTTTTGTTAGTGTTTGATTTCGTTTGAGTTCAACAAAAGAAAGAAAAATACTTTATTAGTGCAGATACATTGCAGTACTTGCATTACATACAAGTTCTAGTAAAAGAGCAAAGAAGCAGTAACAAATAAGAAAGATTAAATTGTTTTACCATCTACAGAAATATGGTAAGTTATTCTGTTTAAGCTTACAGAGATTTTATAATCTGACGAATAGAAGTATGGGTCAACCTCCTCCACCGAATGGATACACCTACCACCATTGTTAGACAGCGCAATGTATCGTGTCTATAATATTTCTTCACTTTTGCAACTTATTCAAACCATGATACTTTTGTAATGTTAATTAATTGTGGATATCTGTTTTCTCCAGTTTTTTGCTATTTCACAGGACTTCAAAGACAAGTATAATACCAAATTGGTATTATAAACAAGTAATGAAAAACGCATGCCTGCAGTCACTAAGGCTGAGCCTAAGTATGTTTATCATATTACTTCATTTTCTTGACACAAATTAATATTAGAAATAACATACAAATTAGAAAGCTCAAATCTAATTAGTAATCAAATTTAAATGAAAAGCGTACGTTGTAGGTCAATAGTGCGCTTACAACATATATTGAATCATAAAGTATAAAGAATGAAGTGATCATCTTTCAACTTAAGAAAAAGTCCCTGAACTATATAAACATGTCGTAAGGACTCTTCAACGTGTACTGGCAATAGTAAATCGGTAATATAGCTTCCGTTGACGCATTTGAAAAAGTTGTGACAGCAACCTTGGGAGCACACGGGCCTGAAAATGGTTGGGCCGTGTGGCCTAAGAATAACTCTAGATGTATGTGCTCGAATATAGTTCTGCGTCAAATCGATTGTATAGACGAAAAAGAAAGGAACAAAAAGAAATGGCGGAACCATCTCTTTACTTACTGCGGTCAGTGCAATTTTAGTATGCATCCCAGGGAGAATATCAACAGGGTCTTCTAGTTGAATGTGGACGTAAGGAGCAGGCCAATTAATCAGCAGTTTGGCACCGGCACTTTCAGAAACTGACAAGTAATCCTCCGTGCTAATTCGCAGCACTGTCTTCAGCCCTTCAATAGTCAAAGATAAAAAATAACAAGCAAGTAAACCGTGTAGTTGAAAACGTAGTTCAAACCCGATGTTACATTTCGAAAGTTGTGCTTTATATCAGGGTCATTGGTCGCAATTATGCCTTCGAATCACACACAATCATGTCTCCCACTGCGCTGTAGACTGCATCGAAGTTGATGCACTCCTTTCATGAAATTGGAGCAGATGCTCAGTTAAAGCAACTAGTCCAAGGACTAGTCCAGTACTTCCAACTTCAATGAATTATTCTGTCATGCCCTTTAATTGGATAACATAATTTTTTGACTATGCTAATAGTCATCAATAATTGCCATCCGAAATTATTGTAAAAAATTTGAAATTTGAAACAGAATCCTTAGTGTCGTCATCATCATTGAGACATTGAAATTAATCAATCATAAATTCAGTTGGCACTTCGAAATCCAATGATGTAAACTTCGTTCTTATAGACGGCGCCAGTACAAGTTTTCAAGAAAATTACCACAACGGACAAATCTGTAGCCTTAGAACGTTCAATTTTCGTTGTCGCTAGCAGCATTACATCTACTTTTCATTCAACCATTTTCAGACCATAATTAAATTTCTACTTTGAATTGCCAATGACTACTTCTACTAATAGAGGCAAAGTTAAGTATTATTGCATATGACTACCTGCTTCAACCCCTGAACTCGATGACACTAGATTGCTCCAGTCGCTTGAGTTATGGGTCGAGAAACAATTTCCACTTAAGCTGTCGTGAAACAGATGTTTGAAAAGGCTAAAACAGCATCGAATTTTAAATTACAATAATAAATTGTAATATTTCGTATAACTACTTAGCTGTATGCGCCTACTCTCTTTCTTGAAAAGCTTTAAGTATCTAGACAGAATACTCGAGTCAAATCATCTAGTCCCATAACAAAATCTTTTGTTTAGTTGATGACCAGACACAGCTGAGTCTTACTACCTTCATGGACAATGTGGAATGAGGTTAACATAGCAGCTCTCTTTGAATTAGCGTGTTAGTGCAGCTATTGCATGGTACCTACTACATGTACATATCTTAGCATCAAGCTTCAAGCGATTGCTTCAATTTCTGTTGCAAGTTTCACATTTTATGTAATTAAAGCAAAGCAATGTATTACTTAATGAACCAAAGGTAAAACTGTGCAAAGCATTAGTGGTTTCTTTTAAAATTTACTCACTGCTTGCATTGAAATAGCTGGCGATCAAATGAACATTTAATGAGGATGTCATCAGACTGATATCCCAATTGGATCAAAGCTTTTTCGGACAAATTTCCGGAAGAAATGGAAATTAGCTCTTTTGCTCCTGCTGCAACTGACAATTCATTCGTTTTCTCTAAAAGTATATTTGAAGCTCCAAAGTACGTCCGAAAAGTGGGAAAAATTAGATTCCTTAGATTTGGCTGAAATTATATAAACAATGTTACGTTACCTTGTTTATGTGTACAAAATATTAGCTCAATGTCGTTTAGCATTAGTCGGCTATGGCCGCTTAAAGTTGACTTAATATCAGTTTTGGCTTGAATCAACGATTTTTCAAAATATAAAGGGCCAATATCTCAGAATGGGGTCTGTGATTTTGCTCAATCAGGTTTATTATGATCCTAAACATGGTATATCAAAAAATTGCTGACCCGCTTCGCAGTAATCCGTTCTCCAGGTCGAATAAACTTACTTCACGGTATTTGACGGATGGGGTCAGTGACCCCAAAACTACAGTTTTTGAAACTGCAAGGCAGCTGAGAGAATGCATTTTTCGTGTACAAGGGAGGACTCCTTGAATAAATAGAGATGCTAAACGTAGCATTATAGCACGTCTGTATCGTTCAGTACAACGGAACAAACTTGCTATTCAGCCGACATAGGAAAGTCACAAAAGCGGTCCTTACGCACGAACCGCTCATTAAAACAAGCTGCTATTTGCAGGTTTTAAGTATACAAAGCATATGGATTTTCCAAGGTATTACGTCCTATCTACAACTATCTCAGAAATCGACTCATTTACACGTCTTGCGCTTTCCCTGTCCTTTCCCTCGATTCTGCATACCGTAGGTGATAACGCTACTACTTATTTGATGTAAATTTAAATTTCGAAACTTCTACTAAATAGTGCTGCAACGAGTAGAATAAGACGGAAACTTCCAAAGCTTCAATGACTCTAAGACTCTGAGTTGTTTTCAAAATATAAATTTTCTGAACGTTCCAGTTAAGTATTTGTTTCTCTTCTTAATTCAAAAATACAAACATTATAGAGTGGATCAAACTGACAACATTCTTAGTATACTACACTACGGTTCGTGTCTTGGTAATCCGCAACTACTTTTCACTAAAGGCTGCAAAGTAAATGCAGATATGAAAAGCTACAGGGGACAACATCAGATCGATGTTTCTTGACCACGCCTGTAAAGAGCTTTCCTGAGGTTTGTTGTGAAAAAATTGTTGTTGACGAGTTGTGTTTATCGAGTTTATTTTGCACAAATATTGTCAGAAGCATAAAGCAAGAAATTTGTGCCAAAAATGGATTACGTTAACATTTACTGAAGGATCGGCCAGCGAAATAACTTCTTTACAGGCGCATTCGACGTAAAAAACTTTTCGCTTATACTCTCATCTCAGAAGTTCATATAATATCAGCGAAACCAATAACTGCAGGTTTTGCGAATGTAAACAATTCTCACATTCATTGTTCACCAACTTGGAGACATCAACAAAAAGAAGCTGAAAAACAAGAATTCTTTAAGTATTTTTTCTAAAACGACTATTTTTGCCAGGAACTACATATTCTACTTTCTTCGTCTCTGCTTCTAATTCTGCTGCTGTCATTATTCTCCGATGATTTTGAATAAAACTTGCGGTTTCGGATTTGGCAGACAAAGTTTGCACAATACATTAACATAAGGTCAGGTCCTGGAGGCTTGTCCCTTGAAAATTTTGAGGGGGTTTGTACTTTGGACTGAAATTTTCAGGGTGGGGGGCTTGAACCTCAAGAATTATTTTGTGAAATGTTTATTAAACTTAACGCTAATTTTATTAAAATTGCGATTTTTCAAATTGACAACAAAATCTTCAATTTTGAGAATAGTTTGAGACTTTCCCAATTTAAATTTAAAATTTTAGCTGAAAGATTCGCGCGAAGCCTTAAATTTTTTAAAACTTTAGTGTAAAAACTATTTTTTCTGGCCAATGTTTGTTGTCTTTTTCCCCAGGGGCGGTAGGGATTGTACGTTGTCCGGGTTGGGGTCTCGGAGTCCCCCAGACGCCCCCGCGTTAACCTATGGTCTGGCACACGTCTTACACACATACATAAGGATAATTGCACGAATTCAGAAGCAAGTAAACTAAATTAAGGAAATTACTCTGAAATTATAGGAATCTTAAAGTATTGCGCATGCTGAAATACGTTTAACAGAAAAAGATCGTGCTAAAGTTCTGGCGGAGCAACATTAAACGGTCTGTTGTTCTGGCGCGCAGCAGAGGAAAGCGCTGGGGAAAACGAAAATATAGTTTATCGATAAATTATTATGAATAATGCACCTTCGACATTCAATTAAATTTGTGTTGTTGTTTATTCACTGACACATGCACGTACCCGTAGTATTACTCATTGCGTGCAGTAAGGAATAAGCTGTATGCATATTTTGAACATTGCCAAAGTTATCGTTGTCTGCTAGCAAAGCAATGGTGGACATCGTTACAGGTGATTTGTTGGCAGTTGCCTGTACAAATGTTGATTTAGTGTTAGAAAATGGTCCTGGAGAGTTAACCATTGGTGGGGTTAACTCAGGCGGTAATGATGCATGTAGTGATGATAACGTTGTTGCTGGCACAGAGGACAGTGTCCACTGAGACGACAAGGATTGCTTTGTCGTAAAGAATGGTGACAATAAGGAAACTGACGGAGATGTCATTGCAGGAAGCTGCTCTGAAAATGTTGACGTTGTTGATGTTGTTGTTGATGTTGATGCTGCCAATGATGATGATGATGCCACTGATGACATCGACGATGGGGGTGGTGATGATGTTAATGCTGACGATGAAGATGATGAAGACGATGATGAAGATGATGATGAAGAAGATGATGAAGATGATGATGAAGATGATGAAGATGATGATGATGATGATAATGATGATAATGATAATGATGATGATGATGATGATGATGATGATGATGATGATGGTGATGACAGTGTTGATGAAAATACACTGGATATGAATGTAGATACGGAATTATGGTCTGAGGTTTTAGATACTGTACTTAGCATAGTAGTTTCAGCGGCTGCTGTTAACAGTTTTGTGGATTTCAGGGTGTCTATAGATAAAGTGCAGTGCAATTCAATGCAGTGCGCATTTATAAGCAATTGAGTATTTCTGAAATTGTATTTTGCAAACAGATGCTAAAAAATGCGAAATTGTGAAAATATATGAGTTTTGATTTTAACATGTCTTACAATTTACTTGAGTTACTTTTCATAACGGATATGATCTACTGTATTTAAGGACTGATACTGATCATTTTTTGAAAAGTCAAATAGTGAAGATTTCGATAGTTTCAAGAGCACTGGTGCGTCGGTATTTGTAATCCTCTAGGATGTTATGCCCAACGGGTCTAAGTGTGTCTATTTTTTCTATTAGAACAACAACGAAAATGTGAAATTTTGAGAATAGCACGCAACCAGATTGTTTTGAACACGGATTTCTCCCAACTTATGCAAGCAATTCGAAGGCTGATTTACGCACGCATTGTTGGGACGATTACCGATGACTTCTTTTGTCTTTCTGTTCGGGAGAAATAGGCGTCGAAACTTGAAAATTGTGACAAAAATCAGACAAAATTTACATTTTTCTCAAACGATTGAGATTGTATGTTCATTAAAAAATTTGAAAAAAGAGAAGTTTCTTCTGAAGTCTGAAATGGTCGCGTTTTTTTTGCTTTTGATAAATCCCTGATCATAATTGTTAAAGCATGTCCAAATCGAACAGTTAAATTTAGACAGTTGTACTCTGACTAGTTGCGGTAGTACATTCTATGCTTTAAAATAATATAAAAATTAGAGTTGTAGTCCCAAAAATTGAGAAAATTAAAGTCTTTGAAAATTTGCTTTTACGAAACTTCAAAAAATTTAAATTGCAGACTTTCACAAAGCCCTGAGACACAGTGAATTTCAGCATGGGTGTGTTGGAGAGTTGAGGGTGTGGGAGGCTCCCTTGTGCCAAATTTGGTGAAAAAGGCGGGCTCCTCGTTTCGATACAAGGAATAGTTAGTAAAAAGTTGAAACTGCTCACCGACACATCTGCATAGAAAGTTTCCATTATTGCCACCGGAACAGGGGTCTTGTTGTTCGGATTGACACATATTGATGTAGCACGAAGTACCATCTTGAAAAGCTAGTGCGTCAGTCCCACCAAAGTCGACAGTACCACATGAATGTCCTTCTCGGTCAGCTTCGACAACCGCAATATTCTTCAATAAATACTTGTCTGTACAAGCATCGTTGCCACACACTAGACCATGCGCACTACAGGCACCACCACAAGTGTTCAGAAGCGGTGGAGAGGTCCATCTGTAGTAGTAACCATTGTCATAGAGTTGTAATGCATCGGCGTGCTGCAGTAGACCTGCACCAAGTAACAGGACAATAGTACCCAGATTGGAAACGCGTTTATAGTCCTACTTCTCCCTTACTGATCTCTTTAGCAAAAGTACATATGAAAAGGTGTCATACTCTTATGTGTTATTACTTTTGGTATGCAAAGAATTTTACTATTAAATGCTTGAAAAGCGAAAAAGATATTTGAACACAATTATAGTCATAGTCAACAAATTTTTGTTTCTATTTAGTTGTAACTAATGACAATCAGTCGTTTTCGTTTAAGTTCGTACAACGTTAATACGGACTAGCATAACTATATTTTCAATATTGTTAAAAGTACGAAGTCACTTGCTGTGGCTGTAGATTCGTAAGGGGCACGAGTTTTAAGCAAAGGGAGCATTAGCATAAAGACAAGCATGATTTGTTAACGTTACCTATCGCCATGCAAAAGCTAGTTTCCAGTAAATATAGCATTCCACAAGCTGATTTGAACAGACAGTCAAGATTTTTAAAAATAATTGACTAATGAAGAAGCTGAAAAAAGTAAATAACAGAGATAATTAAAAAGCCACAAACAAAAGAAAGATTAGTGTGGACTAATATTAATAAAATTAAGCCAGTAAAATTGCAATGACAAGAAAAGGATTATAAAAATGTTGCTTCTATTCTTTGGTATAATGTGCATAAGGTTAAGCAGAACACTAAATTTTTGGCGGGATAAGAACATGCAATTTTCTATTTTCTTAAAGACACACAATATAAGTCATGTCTTTTTGACTGTGGACGTTAGGATAATATTGCTGGACATTCGCTTTGGCATACATAAAATTATGTTCCATGAATGCACTTAATGCAGGGGCAAGGAAAATATGATTGCTGGTTCGATATAGTCTCGAACGGGTCTGAGTAGATTTCAGTTGAATAATAAGGGATAGACTGAAGGATGGATTTTAGCTGTATTGTTGATTTCATCATTATGACCTGATTTTATTATTATGTCTGTACTGCTATCTATTTAATTAGGGGATCGGTTTTGAGGTTTTGAGGTTTTGAAATGTACATAGCTAACCGAAATTTGAACTGACTAGGTATTTGCAGACTTGGTAGATTTCTGTGGTTTTAGATGCCTTTTCTATGTATGCATGAGAATTGTATCCTTTGTGTGTCGTATTAGAAAGAAATACGTCTGAAAGGAGCCTTGAGAAAAGCCCCAAAGTAACTAAAGTTTGACCCCGAAGTTGCGTAATGTTGTAGACGTCAAGCATGGTCAGCTCTCTAGCGAAATCAAAGAGAGCCGTCGAAAGTAGGGATGCGGTGGAGAATCAGCGATTGGACAGCTCAAAAAAATCAGAAGGCCCTCTAACAGGGGTACGGCCGAAGTTCAGTTCGAAGCAGATCTGAACTTCAGTCTTGGGTTGGCAGCCTTGGTGAATTGCGGTTTTTCGTTCTCACTTTCTGTTGTTCTGTCACGTTTCGGCTGTTACGCCGTGGGCTCTATATAGCCAGTTGGATTGGATTTACTTTGGGTAGCAAAGACCAGCTACGCGGTGAACGCCGGTATCAACCTTGGAGGACTTGCTTGACTAATGTATATTACAATTAATTTGCTGCCAACACGGATTCCTTACTGTGATCTTATTGAGCCAATCGCTGTCTCTACCGGAACCTATTGCCCTTGCTGTTCTGTCAACTGCTTGGATCAACTGGAAGGTAAACCTATGAGTAGGACTGACTGTGTGTTTTGAATTGAGAACTTTCAAAGACTTCCTAAAATTTAGGATTGAAGGTATTTGCCCATGCTAAAATCACTGTAATGTTGAGATCAGTTTCTCTGTATCTGTCAACGGAATAATGCACTATTAATAGTTAAGTTATTTTATTGGCCAATATACAATTGTAATAACCTTTAATTTAATATTATTATTATTATTATTATAATTATTATTATTATTACAAGACTAGTGGTTAGGTAGCTATTTTTAGTAGTTTACCACCATCCAGTCAAGCAGATTGATGTAGATTCAATAATGTTTTTATAAATCATGATAATTTGTGTAATCAAAAATTACTTCATTAAATCTTCTGCCGAATGTCGGGTAGTAGTAATCATTGGGTAGTTTTGTCACCGAATCGAAGAAGAGATGCACGTTGCGTAACTACAGAATTGAATGAAATGTCATTACAAAAATATGGAGAATTTGAGATTTAATCTTGATACTCTTTGTGATGTTCCTTGATCATCATACGAAAAATTAATTTCTAAATTTAGAAAGCTATACAAAATCAGAAGTCATGGATCAAAGTAAGGTAAAAGTAAGTTTTTTTCCTTTCAAAACTCACACCACTAAAATCCTCCGCAAAATAACGCGCACCTTGTAGCCCTTCTCCTGGTCGCAATAATGGTTCAATCAGAAAAGTTCAAGAAAGGAAAATGTAAGTTTTATTATTTTCTACAAATTGACGATAAAAAATTCCATTATTATTGTTATCGTAAAAGTTAAGGTAGTTTATTAATATAATTATTAATATAATTATTACTATTATTACTATTATTGGCTTGATACGTACGTTGTTAACTTAGTAATAATTGGAATTAAAACCTTGTAAAACACTACCGGCTATTTCTGAGAAGGCTCTCTAGCTAGGAATTTGAATACATTAACTTGTCTGAATGACCTATTCTGCTAACATACCTTGAAGGAAAACCACTGGTATTGTGGTTAATGATAACTGTGTGAAGCGTGGAGGTAAAGAGGAATCGCGTCAGTGCTCTGACGTCCAGTAAACCCGACTATAAGACTCCTATTTTACTACATTAATCATTTGATCTCACAGAATGAATCCAACTTAGAAATCTCCAAAATTCAGTTCAACCCGGGCCGCCTCGCTAAGGATCTAAGCTCCAATTGGAACAAACTGCTGTTCGCCCAAACTTTGAACATGTAATAGTACTAGTGTCCCTGAGAATGTGTCCTCGGGCACTATAACCTAGCAACGAATGCCCTCCAAACACTTTGTCATACTTAGTGTCTTCCTTTTAGTGAACAGTGCCCCCATCAGCTCTCGTTTAGCTGGAAGCTTTCCCAAGGATGGATGTGTTTCCCATGGAAATATGTCTTCCGTTCTAAGTAGTGTAGCCTTTAGTATGTGTTAATTGAACACTTTTTGAAAAAACATTACCCGCAAAGCTATTTTCACAGCCGGTCACTGGAACTAGTTTCCACCGTAACTTCTTTGAAGCTCTTTGAACTCATTTGTCAAACAAACATTCAATCAAGTTTTTAAGATCTCGGCTCAATGTCTTCAGGTCTTCAGGTTTTCCCAACCACTGGCTAGACAAACTTAAATCTATAGGTGCGGTTAAGGGCATAGTTTCATTGACGGATTCAAAAGGCTTCCTTTAAGTCTTAGTTTTCCAGAATTATATTTTGTTTTCCAACCTGATTTTTGTTCCTCTCCAACTTATACACAAATTCCAGCATAAGATTTTCTATCGTTTTGGTGGATTCAGTGAAATCTAAGAAACGCAGCCTTTAACTCAAAGTAAAATATTATTCTTAAAAATAGAATCTTTTAAGCTTTAGTCTTTGTTTTTGTTGGATTTATTTGTGTATTCCTTCTTCCATTTTTACGTGCATATTTTATACCTTTCTTATTTCATACTCTTATTCATTATGTGAACACATTTATGAGTGAGTATCATCCAGGAAAATGGGGGGATTTTATCAAGTTTGTAGAAAACTTAACGTTAACAGCAACGTATATGCAAATTTTTAAAAGCTTCAATTTTCAGCAAAAATTCAAAAATTTGGATATTTTTGTTACCTTAATTATTAAATTAACATGACTTAGACAAGGTTACCGTTAATACTAAAATCATTAAAGAATTTATCAAAAATTCGCAGCAAAAATCTTAAATTTCTTGTGACACTTTTCTAAACTTTGTTCAATTTTAATGAAAATTACAAATTAGCACTAACACGTTGCGACGAAATTCTAATCTTAGTTAAGTTAAATGAGTTTAAGTTAGTTTACGTTAAACTTATGGTGTAAAAATCTGTATTTTTCAGGTAATTGTTGTTTACCAACATGATCAATTTGTTACTCCCAGTGCCCGCGGTGCCCTTGGTGGTTTAGCCCTTACCTTATCCGGTCGGAGAGGGGCTTGGTAATCTATGGTGAGGTGTTTAGTCTACCATGAGTATATATAATTTGTGCTTTTATTTCCAAGTAAGCTTTATTACGAATCAAATCAAAATTGTGTGCATCGACGTAATAACCAAAAACCTTGTTAACCTTGAAAGAGATCGAACCTATGAAGTCTATCAGTGAAAAGGATGCTGGAAGTCGTTGCGAAAATTCTCCAATTCTGTCTTCGTTGCCAAACGGCCAAACGTCCTTGTGGTTTTTATCTTGTCCTCACTTAGAGATAAGACTTAGAGATAAGTTACTACTGGTATATCATACGATACTGACAACAACTGAGTCGAGTTGGCCGAGTGGTCTAAGGCGCTGGTCAGAAGTTCCGATCTTATTGTCGGTGGTTCGATCCCCAGAACCCATGAAGGTTTCTCGACTCTAGCCAACCCAGCTATCCATCCTTAACTGGTCGGTAAATGGGTACCACTACGGTGGGAAGGTAACAGGAGTCTGTGCAGAAGGGTCGGCCCCCCTTCCACGGATGCAGTCATCATTTGAGGTGACACTCCTGGCTTTACGGCTGAGAATCCGGGGATGAGCACCGGCACCCCATGTCCTGTGGCAGGACTGAGATATCTCCTGGGGTAAACCTTTACTAACAACAACTAAGCAGTAGTTTAAAACTAGATTTTAAAGGCATTTTCATAATGCTTCGTATTCGTTAGTTTTGATAAAGCCAAGTTAGTGTTGCAACCAGTAGCAGTACAATCTGTCTGAATCATGTCAAAGTCGACCTAACTGCATGCCAGAAAGTCAGTATTCAAATTGTTATTTGCTAAACTTACGGGTTTTCCCAGCAAGTAGCTAGAGGCTGTCCTTCTTTCTAATAAAGAAGCCGTAACTGTAGCCCAGGAAGCTCTTTTAGAAAATATGATTCTGGGAGTCCAAGGAGCCAATGTTATCAAAGCCAAACTCAGGTTAAATCGCTAACCCGGATTAAAATCAGGTGTTAAAGATAGCCAAGTTAACCCGAATTAGTGACTAAACCCGGGTTCAGACGTTGATAACATTGACCCAGAAGTTTTAGTTAAAAGGATTAGTAGTGAGGTGTAATGAATGTTTTTCAAGTTTGGTTCTAGGAGATAGGAGCTCCTAATATTAAACACTTTACTAAGGCTACAGAGGTGTAGTTTTGTTTGGCCCAAGTGTCACTTAAACTGCTAAGCCCCGCCAATTTTACTAAGGAGAAAAAAAGTCTTAAGGTAGAGTTTATGGCGTGTGTGAGAGGAGGGGGGGGGTGTTTACAAAAATTACTTTTCCTGTGGAAAATAAAGATTTTTAAATTAAAATGAATTTAATTTAACTTATAATCTATATACATCTATACATATTCACTATAAAAATAAAATTAACTAGAATAAAAATGCAATAACAAGAATTGATGTTAAAGGTTAAAAAATTATAATTCAAATTTAGACAGCAAACATTAATATTAAAACCATTTTTAAAATGTTCTTTAAGTTTTACATAATAAATAGATTTTAAATCTATGGGTCCCTTGATTTCTTACAATTTCCACAAATATAAAATATACTATTGCAATTAACATGCACATTTATGCATGGTGTAGTCTAGTTTGGCCCACTTTATTAAAAGAAATTGTCTTACGGTAGAATTTGTTTGAAACTAATAATGAGGGGGGAGGGGGACTGTTAACAAAAATTATGTTCTAATTTAGTAAATACTATAATTTAAATTAAAATTAATTAACGTAATCTGAACATTTTCGTATCACGTCTTCTTCCATTAAAAATAAAATAAACTAGAATAAAAACATAATTACTAGAATAAATTTATATCAACCACTTAATAAAATTTCTATTCAAATTTACACAGCAAAACTTTAAAAAATAAACTATTGGTAAAATTTTCTTCTAGTTTTATATATAGTATTTATAATACACAATTATTTTTTTAAATTAATGCGCCCCTGTTAGAATTTACACAAATATTTATGAGTACAGAAATGTACACAACATATAATGCATATATTTGTGAACTGTTACGTTTGATTCGCCTAATGTCACTTTGAAAGGACCAATCACAATTATTGGGCCAATTCAGAGTTGGGCCAAGTCATACCAAACCGTTACAAAATTGCAGGTTTCCTAGCCAATTGTTCTGCAAAACACACCTTACTATAGGCCGTCTACAGTTAGGAGTTAACCTTCCTTTAACTATATTAGAAAAATTATTTCCTATGTAATTTGTTGTGGTGTGACAGCTTAAAAATCGTGTAATTATTGAAACTTAATGCTTGGGCACAAGTATTTAGCATGAAAGTAGAATCCTTGGTTTTAGCGAAAGTAACAGCTTTTGGTGCAACAGTTATAATAAGTATTCAGTTTTGAAGAGGCTAAAACCGAGCAGGAGTGCGCAATGCCTCATGAAGTACAGCTTATTCTTGGCAGAGTGCACCACATATTTACTTGAATTATTAAGCACGGATACTGTCTAGGATCTTAACGAGAAGAAAAATTTACCAAAGCGTATAGTTACTATTATTTGATCAGCAGCCATTTGCTGAACAATAGATAATTTCATGTTATAACAAGAGGCTTACACTCCGTGTAATATTGTGAACCGTGAGTGGGCGTGATCAAACTTACATCCTACGTGAATGTTAGAGTGCACAACGATGGGAGATTGTTTGGCCAACAGTCATTTCCTGAACAATAGATTACTTCATGTTATAACAAGAAGCTTACACTCAGTGATAGGATGAACTATGAGTGTGCGTGTTCAAGATTACAACCTATGTGAAATGTAATAGTGCACAATGCTTGAAAATTTTCGTATCGTTCTCTCTGGGCCTTTTTCGTTCAGGAAACGTCGCTAGACATAGCCTGGGGGACGGAGGAGTCCCGCCTCCTTCATGAACTGGACCACTCTTTTGGGTTATCTGGACAGGTAGGAAGGTTCAGTGCCCAAACCCTGAGTACTGGATCTGGCCGGGACTAAGACAGGACACTCGATGAGTAGATGGATCAGGTCGTCTGACTTTTCCTGACATCTGAGGCAAATAGGGCTGCTGTCGACGACAATTCTGTGCCGATAGGACCTCAGAAGGAGGCAGTGTCCCCCAGCTTTCAGCTGAGAAAGGACTCCCGGCGGGTTAGGTAACTTTCAAACCGGGCAGGAACAGGTTTTCTAGTTGGATTTATTTGGATTACAGCAGGGTGGGCTATCCTCCGTTGCCAGGATTTCTGACTCCGGCGGAAGATTAGACTTCTAACCGAGGACTGATCCAGCGGAACTTCGGACTGAGGGAGACTTCTACCAATCTTGTCAAGGCTATCAGCTTCCTCGTTGCCGGGAATGTGGTGTGGTACCCAGCGGATAGCAATTGGGCAGTTAATTTCATCAATTAGCGCTGAAACTTCACTGATGATAGGTTCTGAGCTGCTGCCTGGGCAGGACCATAGTCTGTGGCATGCTAACAGACTCTCAGTCATTGGAAATTTTGGAATCAGTAGGCAAACAGTCAAAGTACCGCTTATACCACTAGAGTGCGTTTCGGATTGCAACTAACTCAGCCCTGCAGCTTGAACAGTATCTTCCACCAGCTTTGAACATATTAGCACTGAGTCCAAAGTCCGTCTGAATTGCAATTCCAGCACCTCCATTGTCGGTTCCACAATCTGCTGAGCCCTGTGTCCAGATATGCACGTTTCGCTTCCGCTGGAGGGTCGGTGGGCAGGTCTAGAAATACTCCACCAGTTGAACCGGTTTTAGCGATTTTACGAGAACTGATTCATCGTTTAGTACCAACAGCCTGTTTCAGATTTTCTATGGCGGTCTGAGATCTTGATTGACGGTTTTCAAAGGATACTCTTTGACCTCTTGGACAGTGTCCCGTTTTTCAGCTGCTTCTCTCCAGGACGTAATGGACTTTAGGCGCTGTCTTTGGTACCAACAATCACCTGACGTCTGCGGTTGCTGTGAGGTAAAGTCGTTGACTTCAGATAGGAGGTGACACGTTTCTGATCTCACAATGCAACCAGTAACTCAACTTATGTATTTGGGCTCAAAAACTTGTCTATTTGAATTATTAGATAACTTCGGCATTGGACCGTACGCAAATGCAACTTACGTTGAACGTTTGTCAAGGTAACACCAATTTTAGATAAATTCGGAATAGAAACCTTCAAATATTCAAGAGACCACTTATGCAATCAATCACTATATTAGCCTTAATTCTGTGCTGACTAGTTTCCCGTTAAAGCAGCTTGTTTTCCCGGAAACATTTTTCACCACCTGGACAGCAAAATTCCAACCAGGTCAGCTCGTTTCCGTGGTATGATTCTGTGCTTAGTCGCCGCTACGTTGGTTCCGCGGAATCTCGCTATAATAGTGTGCTCTATATCTTTTGATAGGCGCACTACCAATTATCGTGGCGCACAAATGCAGGAATACACGCAACTACGGAAGCGCGTCGGCCCGCCCGACGAGTACCGGTCAATTACTGAAAGCTCATATTTTGGAGGCCAATTTGTTGTGTCGGTGATCAAGTTTAGTTGTATTTTAGAACTTAGCAATGTAAATATATTCAGCCATGTCATTAATATTTACATTAAAATAAAGAGGCAAACGATTTTTAGTCTAGCATTAATTAACATAACTTTTCGTACACAGCAAATGACCACAGCAAATGACACTGATTTATTTGTGTAATTGTGAATGCAACATAATTATGAAACCACAAGCAAGAATATAACTGAAAAGAGGGTTTTGAGCTACCTAATCAGAAAGAAAGAAATTTTCGGTACCATTTTTGTAGGATTTTCTGAGATTCCTTCTTTAAATTATTCCAAATGAGCGCGTTAACACTTATATAATCTTAACAAACGTTCAAAGTATATTTGCAATTTTGTGTATTAGTTAGTATTAGGCGTGCGGCGATTGAGTTTAGTCGGTTGGTATATAATTACACATTTCCACGCTCCTCAAACTTGTGCGGTGGATTTCCACATTTGAATCATCGGATTCGATATTGCACTATTATTTCATTAGTTGATAATTTTAACTTACGAATTTATAGTCTGTAGCTAAATTCTCAGGTTCTGGTGTCTGTCTTCTTTTGCGAAGTTGGGCAATTTTTAATTCTGTACCCTCTCATATTTCAGTTAACATTAACGTTAACATAACAATATTTTTCACCTTTCTGTTTTATTAGTCTGTCAGGGTATTTGGACGGTGCAGTTTGGATCTGTGCACACACACAGCTTCATCTGACACAACCTTACGAAACCAACACAACGACAATATCTTAGCTTTATTTAGTCATTAGTTATTTATTCATTTATTAGTTACTTAGTCATTTATTATGTTTCAGTTTATTGTGGAATTTACATTGAGCACAAGGTACACATTATTTTGGCAAAGACATTATTCTATTTATCACAAAGTATCCCAAGGAAGCCATAATTTCAATTATACCGATGACGGACAGCCCCATTGTAATGCTAAGATAGTTTCCCACATCGCTGATCGTATTACAAAACTGAAATTAACCAAAGCCATCTTGTTTCTCCTGCAGTCGGTGACGACAGAGATCCGCCACATGAATTAGATTGCCATCCATGCATTGAAAGTTAGCTTAGGTTTAAAAAAATATGCCACATCTGTGGTTCTGCAAAACTATGAGAATTCAGATTTTAAACTTAGAAAATCATAAACCACGAAAAAGTATCTCCGCCGTAGGATGGTCAAATGTTTAACATTTGGCATGTACATTTAACGTGTAACAAACGTGATTTTTTTGTCAAAATGTTAGTAAAGATTCCCAAAAAATCACTTAAATCACTATTCCCAAAAATTACTTTTAAATTTTGGTGTTGCAGTTTTTAATATTGCAGTAGTTTTTGAATATTTGTTTTAAGTTTAATATTTCAATGGTATGTATTGCTAATAATTCTAGTGACCTTCGGCTTTGCAATTCTATTACCTTCGTTAAGGAACAAATGACTCACTTTGCTTTAAAAGAAAAAAGGTGCAATGGTACTTTCCGTTAAATCAGGTATTCATATCATGCAAAAGTTTAGCTATTACGCACAAAATATAAAAACAGAGGTGTGAACAAAACACCAGCCTTACCGTTTCTTTGTAAACTTCTTGATATGTTTTTGTTCTCGAAGTTTCGTAGTATATTTCAAGGTTGCTGTACACTCTAGAATTAATATTTCGGGTGGTACAAGACAGCATATGGAGTTGTTGCCGTCCGGTTTCAAACCTGCTGGCCACCGGCGGCCAATAGGCCAAGAGTAGAGGCCGGACGGACTACAAGCAACCGGCCGGCCGGCTGGCTGGTCGCCTGAACCAGTGACAATACTTGATATTATTTGAAATGCACGACCAGGCGGTGTATTATACATAACCGGCACCGAACGGCCAGCTGGTTTGCACCATCCGCCCGCCTAGCCGGGCGGCTGATCTGCAAAACCGGTCGAGCAACAGCTTTAGACAGCAATGATAAGAACATCTTACAACTAGTTAACATGGACATAAATGCAAACTGTTGCTGCAGGGTACAGAAACGAATACCAGTCAGTTATGTCATAACCAAACATATGTAGTGTTTTGTTAAAAAGACACCAACTTACGTTTGAGATTCGTTATTGTTCGTTGTACAAAATGGGCACTAAAAGACGAATAAGATGATATAACAAAATGTCAGAAGCAGTCTGAAGGTGAAAGAAAAGGACATTAAAATTATAATTGAAGATCTGCTAAAATTTCTAGTATCCTTTTCAATCACATTATGGTAACATGTTGAGCTTCTTACAACAAAATGCGTTTGTGGATATCTGGCCAGACTTATTGTCATATCGAAAATCATTTGCCTGAAAATACAGCATTTGCATATTATTATTGTATTCGTCACCCTTTTAAATGTGAGCTTGTATCGCACCTTTTTAGAATTCTTGTAGAACACCTAGTTCAAGTAGAAAAATTGCTGCTACAGAATTTCGCTGAGGCGTAAATTAGCAAGAGGACATTTTGTTACCAGCCCAAAGCCCTCCTTTCTCTTGCACTCATGTTTACCAAAACAACCCTAGTCAGCAGTCTTAAGCGTAACTAAAATTCCAGTCCGCGTATCAAACAAAGGTTAATTTGACAGACTAAAATTGTTGACGACGATTGTGTGTCGTTTCTCCCACAAAAGGGTACCGCTGACATCTCTAATTTATCTTAAATGACACTTAAGGCGAATCAAAATAAGGAAGTTGAAGGTCACAGTGATACATAAAAGGCATATATTCTCAAATATGATCGGCCTACGATTTTAAAGCTTAAGCAAAACAAATTAAAGCCAGTTTCAAATTATATTGGTATTTACTATCTTTAAAATAGTGAAAATAGTAATCAAATCTTAAATTCATTTTTCGTATCAGCTTTTCGTTAGCTCAGTACGAGCTTACATCTTAAGCTTAAATCTTTAGCTTATACTGAGCCAACGAAAAGCTGAATCGAAAAACGGACTTCAGATTCGTGTTCTGCGACCCCGAAAACACCAATATACATATTTTCAGCAAAATCGAAGGCAAAAAAGTTTTCGCTTTCCCTTGGTCACCCCCAAACAGAGGGGGGTTTCTGCAATCTGATTGGCTGTTGATGCTGCCTCTCAGCCGGGGACCCCACCTAAACTGGGAGGGGTGCATTGTTGAACAGAGCGATCCAACCTGGAACGGGGGAACATTCGTGTATTGTGGGCGGAGCACCATTACGCAATGCAGTGAAGAGAAGCCCTCAAATGGCTTATACTTCTTCTTATATATAGTGCAATTAGGCACACTTGGCAAAACCATACAGATCGCAGAATATCTAGACTTTAACTTAGTTCGTCTTCTATTTAGGACTGAACTAAAATCTGCTGTATTTCGTGTAAAAACGATGTAGGATTTAAGAAAAAACGCATACTAAGTAAGAATACTGAATTTTTGTTTCTTCGCTACAAAATGTGCAGCTTGCACACAATTAGTATTACCGACAAGGTTCTTGACAATGTCGTAGATCCTCCAGGGAGTTGCTAATCTGCGCTGTTTGCTGAATCAGGCAAGTAACTGAAATTGAACTGCACACATGGTAGTGAGTTTGTACGTTATTACGCTAGCATTTCCGACCTCTAACTATATCACATTTTATAGCCTTTAATGTTGATATTTGCGTTTACTGCAAGACTGTATTCAGATTAACATTTGTAAACTTAATTCCATCAAATAGTAACCTCAATATATATAAAGTTTACACATATGACCATCAACATAAACAGGTAGTTGAAAGAACAAATCCTATTTACCTTTGACTGACGTTATTGAGAAAAAACTGGGTTTCAGACTTCAAACTGAAAAAGTCCGTCTGGAAGATAACAGTGTTTTTGAACGACAAATCATTGACAGATCTGTTTGGGATTATGCAAATGAGTTTTACGATCGTCTTGTAGCTGCTCCTGCGCATGAATTGGAACGGCGTTTGAAACAGAAGCAAGGCGCATACTTTGCAAAGAGGAGTGGAAGGATGGTAAGTAAAATCTGTCTTAATTTTCTTATTGAACTGTGTTAAGAGGTTGTTAAATCCATTTATCGTTGTTCTGCATTCAGTTACGTTTTATTTCTGAAGGAATCTTCCTAATAGTGCACCTGCCGGATATTCCATATATGGAATATCCGAAAAATGTTTATGACGTTTTAGGAGTAGTGTTCTTGGTGAATTTTTGATTATTTAAAAGTGATTCCATTTAATCCACTTACCTGCCAGACCCGGCAGATTTTCGCCATTTTCGCCAATGTTTAGGGTGTAAAACCTGCCGGTTATTCCATATATGGAATATCCGGCAGGTGCCTTCACTAGCATAGAGCATTATTTGCATTTGCAATTTATTGTGCAGTCCAATACATTTCCTTATTAAAACCTGGTCAGTCTATGCTGTAGCTGTTTATTATAAAAGCATTTTTCCACAGGTAGTATATATATATATATATATATACTTGTTTCATTTTATGTGAAACCTGCCGGATATTCCATATATGGAATAACCGGCAGGTTTTACATGTAAATCATAGGCGAAAATGTCGAAAACCTGCCGTGTCTGGCAGGTACAATTTTAGCAAGCAAGCAGCGAAAAATGTTTATAACGTTTTAGGAGTAGTGTTCTTGGTGAATTTTTGATTATTTAAAAGTGATTCCATTTAAGCCACTTACCTGCCAGACCCGGCAGGTTTTCGCCATTTTCGCCTATGTTTAGCCTGTAAAGCCTGCCGGTTATTCCATATATGGAATATCCGGCACGTTTTACATGCAATGTAATGTAATGTTTGACCATTTACGAAGCCTGTGTTTGGAAATAAAAATTTTTTGTGTTTCAGGTTCAAAAGCCTCCTGACGCTGGCTCATCGGCATTGAATGAAGAAACTGTCCAACAGACGGAGTTGCTACTAAGTCCTGCTTTTTCATTTCCCGACAGAGAATTGGTTTTGAAGCATCAGATCCGAAAATGTCAGCAGAGGAAATTATTGTCGGAAGATATATCAGCTAAGTTGCATTCTTGTCCCATATTATCCTTTTCTGAATTGGCAGATATCACTCGATCTGAGGAGCGCACAAAAGCGTTCTTGAAGCATCAAGGAATGCTCTGTGTGCCATCCTGTGGCAAATGCGGAACAAAAATGACCAAGCAAACTGACAACAGCAGGAAATCTGGTTGGAAATTTTATTGTTGAAGGTGCAACACGATCAAGTCGGGACTGCATGGTTCCTTGTTTCAAGGAGTCAGACAAGAAATGAGATATTTCTTGCAAGCCATCTACTGCTTCGCTATTGGTATGCATGTGACTACAATCACACAGTGTGTACCCCAGGTTGATGAGAAAACCATTTTTTCATGGTAAGATATCTTGATTTGCAGGACCAACACAAAGTAATTTCATTTGCTAATTTTTAACTGCATCTAAGCGAATCTTGTACTGAATGTTGGCTGTCCGTATTCTATGAAATTTAAAGTTGATAATTGACTTCCATCAACTATCTTTTGTATTTAGTGAATATTTTGTCTGTTTTACAGGGTTGCCCAGATCCGTTGTTGCATCAGCAACTGCGTTAGCCGAAATTCGATAGTTTTCCAAGACGTCCATGGTGAAGCTTTTGAACCCAATCTGGAAGAAGAGGCCCCAGAAGATCCGACATTACAAGAGACTGATCATCGTTACAGAAATCGTTTGGCTGTTCAAGCAGACGAAACGAAGGCTGGGAAAGTTCAGAAATGCAATAAAGGAAAACGTTTTGAGCGATACTGGCTTTTTGAAATGTTTCAATCTTCCTCCCATCTGCTGGCGATCTATTAAGTCGCTGACCTCGAAAACTTTGTTGAAGTATATACATAACTTCTCATGTTCCACCGGGTGCAACTATTCATTCTGACCAGTTTCGCAGCTATATCAACCTGAATCGTTATGACTACAAGCATTCAACTTGCAATCATAATGAGGTATTCGTCGCTGAGGACGGAACGCATACTCAGGCTATCGAAGTCTGGGGCGTTTTGAAGCAGTTAATAGCTGCAGCTCAAAAGCATTCTAGAGGAGCCCTGTTGGACGAGTTTTGCTTTCGATACAACTATCCTAAAGGTCTTAAGCTTAATGGATTTGGATTTGGCCTATCTTGAAAGATGCAAAAGCGTGAACATGCCTTATTTTCGTTGTTGTTGCTATTTGTTGCCTATGCTTTATTCTGGTTGCCGAGTATTTGTTTGTTGTCTTGTTCAAGGTACTTGTAGGCTACTGTACTTGTGCTACTTTGCGGTTAAGACTATGGATACTCTTGTGGTTTATCGTTTTACTTTATGTTATTCAAATTTATGCAGAAAACGTGTTGGTAGTTAATTTTTGTTTGGTCCCCTATTAAATGAAACTTATAACATGTAAAAGTATCTTATATAAATGTACCTGTATCACAATTTAAACAAGATACGGAGTTAGCTCATTGTCATTAGTTAAATGTCTAAGTTGCTATTTTGAGGAGATCGCTAGAACCCTACAATGTTTCATTCCCGAAGGGCCTTGGACAACAAAATTTTAAATTCTTCCACCAACACTTGAACATGTTTACCTGCTAAAACTTTAATCACACAAGGCCCTTCGGGAATGAAGTATTCCATGCAGAGCACATCCACTACAATAGCAACTCGTTGAGCTGTCCGACTGAGATTTTTGACTTTGCTCTCAACTAAAATACTCCTGACAACACCTGATGTTAACCAATGCATCCAGCCCTTCGGGAATGATGGATTTTGATAAGTGGGATGATAGTATAATACTAAATCAACAACTTGGCGGATTTTGAATTAAGGTATTTAGGCTGAAATAAGTAACAGCTCCCACATGGATTCAGGCCTGCAGCATGAGTTCCAAAGTATCACATTTTAATTGTAAATTAAATTCTGCACAAATTTAGAAGTTGTCAGTCTCCCTGCATGACGATTTGTGCACCTGCCGGATAACGAATTTGGGCCGTTCTTTCTATAAACTTGCAGAGGTCTAGCTTTGGAAATATTATATAACAACTTTGAGTGCATTCAGGGATTTATACGCGTAACGTAAATGGTCAGGTGTAATGTAATCCTGGCTTCATTGCCAGTGTGCGTCTGTTATACATAAAGCTTTTGCTTAAATGCGTTAGCCACCAATCAATCTTTGACCTTTGCTTTAATATGTCGGTTTTGAAAACAGATTGAAAGAAATTTTGTGAAAGAATGAAAGACACTTTACTTTCAAATATTCTTTCTATTAACTTATATGAGCGTAGCTGTAGACGATCATATCTGCGAGTTGTTAGCAGCGCGATGTTCTGTAGTCGTTCTACGTATACGTTCGCTCACGCTCCGACGTGCATCGTACCACAGAAATTTGTAACATGTCTTGAGGAAAAGTCATATGGGCGTTAGGAACTATTAACAGCACAGTACTTTGTATCACGACGTTGCATTCAAGCATCTCTAATTCATTCATTGTTTCGTTCACTTGTGTTGCGCTTTCGAAAATAGCGAAGCAGTGAACTGACACATGTCAATACATTAAAACCCTGCTATAAACTGATCTTGGAAACTTTAACTTTTCCAATCTTAAATATTAAACCTAAAAGGTGAAATTAAAAAGAACAATATAACATACTCTCTTCTATAGTCTTGCACCAAGGAAGCTTCGTAGTAAACAGAAACTTGGGATTAGCGCATCCACATATCTCGACGTACATCTTTTGGGCTGCACTTACCATACAAGACTGAAACATAAAAATATATGGGAGCCCTAGAACTTTATTTGTAACGAAAACGTATTCATGTTATTATTTATAGGCAGTAAAACGATATCCTGTAAAGAAATAGACACAAACATTAGATAAGTTTTAATGCACTCTTGCTTTTGTTACTTCAGTTTGGACACGAAATCCTTCTAGCTCAGTGCGACTATAGCCTCGGCAACTCAGTTGACAGTGCTTCGGAGCGTTAATCCGGTAGTTGTACGTGGGAAACCTACCGGAAACCAGAAAGTTTCGGGTCACAGGTGCCGGAGTCAACTAAATATCTTTAATTCAGTTCTTTTGTTGTATTTAAAATTATCTGTCACTTTAATAATTGCCTTTGTAATTGTTGGATGGATTATTGCGGCTAGTCGTCATCCTAATTATTCGGTTCTAGCGCCTGTTATCCTAAGTTTTGGCGTAGTATTTGATATTGCAGTCGACTGTAATCTGAAATCGAATATAACGCAGCATATATTCGACACCCTTATTTACCGGAAAATTGGATGGATATCGGAGTTAGAGATGAGCACGGGCCGGGTTTTTTCGGCCCGGCCCGGCCCGCTGGCAAAAGTTTTCGGCCGGGCCCGGCCCCGCCCCTTCCAAAATTTGGCCGACCCTGCTCGGCCCGCTGGCAAAAGTTTTCGGCCGGGCCCGGCCCCGCCCCTTCCAAAATTTGGCCCGACCCGGCCTGCCAAAAGAAAAATTCCAAAATTTAACTAACAATATAATTTCAATGGCTTTAATTCAAGATGGTGAGGCTAAATTATGCTACGAAATGTTAAGTTTTGCCATAAAAACCAGAGTCAGTAAATGTGTAGCTAATTTTAGTGATTTACAACATTTTCTATACTTGATCCGGCCCATTTCAGTCGGCTCCCGCCCGCAGTTAAAAAATTTCTCTGCCCGGCCCGCTGCCCAATGGAGGTCGGCCCGGCCCGGCCCGCGGCCTGGGCCGCGCCGACAGCCCGAAATGCTCATCTCTGTCGGAGAAAGTTGGACACCCACGAATGATACTAAAGTCTTACAGAGTTGATGTTCCTACAGAACTATGGAACTTTCCATTTTCGTGGTTTGGACTTATCCCATTGCATTTTAGGTAAATCGGTTGTGTGGAGTGAGCAAACTGTTGTAATTAAGGGTGCTTGTATGAGTATTGTATTTAGCACAGCAAATGAGACGTGTTGGCTTCTGTTATACAAGAAGAAAGTGCCAGCAGGCAAGAATGAAAAGAAAAATTAAAATTAAAAATAAGAAATTCCATGAAATCACCACCGTGATGAGCGGTGAGCTATTGCGATCTTTATCTGCACTTATTAATCTTTAACAATCCACATACTGCGATTTGATAATCTGATGCATAGTAGTACGGACTAATTTCTTCTGTAGAGTGGATGCACCTGCGACTATCATCAGATACAACATTATGTTGAGTCTATAATAAAATAATAAACTGCAACCAATCAGATCTAGGACCGCTGATGTAGCAGAGCACGAAAATTTTGCAGAACTCAAATTTATCAGTAGTCGGCTACCAATTAAAAAGCTTTGCATCAGCGAATGTGCGTATGCTTTCGGGGTTTTTCTAGTTGATGCATTCCCTGTTTCCTTCAAATGGCTAATTCTCACTCTTATGTAATGTGGGTGATAGCGACTGCGCTATCACCCCCCTTTCCAATATCTACATTTCGCCTTTTCCCATTTTTCTCCCAAAATTCCCGAAAGGTCTCTAAAAATTCCCCCTTATGTAATTATTGTAATTTTTATGTTCTGTCTGCAAAGACAGATCATGCACGTCAGCAGACGCTGACAAAAACTGGTTTATTCCAGTTTGTCTCTTTTTCAATGCTGACTCAGACTTGTTATTGTCAGTTGGGGGTTTTGTCAAGTCACGGAGCGGTCGGTGTCTGAGATTGGGGCCCCGCCTTTTGCCACTTCTACACCCAAAGAGTGAGTTCTTAGTTTTCGATTTTTTCCTTTTAAAATCCTTTCAACTCACACTCTTTAACCCCCTTTTTGATCCTAACCCCCTTTAATTCGTTTCTCCTTTTTTATTGCAAATCTTTCCCCCTTCCCTTTCCCGCCTAACTAGCGGGGTTGCCCCCGTTCCCTCCCCCTGGGTCTAACTTCACCTGCTAACTCCCCTCCCCAATTTTATTGTATTGTTCCATTGCCCGATTTGTTGCTGGTCCCCTCCCCTTTGTTTGTGCTTCCCTTCGTGCCCTTTTTCCGTTATTGTGCGGGTAGCCCGCTTTAATTTGCCTGTCTTGTCTGGATATCGCCGGACGGACTTTCCTGTTATAACTTTGCCCTGTGTTGTACCAGTAAATCCGCCAGTTGTCTTTCGTCCACTTTATTTAATTATTTTTACTACGCTTTAACTAATTTTGATCTTTGTTTCCTAGCTAGGTAGAGCTCTGGGATTAGCCCGGAGCTGACTTATTTCTGAGTCTATTTCGTGTGTGTGTTCCCCAGTTTTGTTTGGCGCCCCGTTGGCGTCCCCCAAAAATTATCCATTACCCCCTTGGCGAGGCAAGTCGGTGGTAGAGAGCCGCCTGGACTAAATATCTCCAACCGCAGTAGTAGGTCAGCGTCCTTGCGCACAGTTCCACTTGTAAGATTTGGGGCGTGAGCTCAGAGGTTAAAATCCCTAGCTCCCCCATATTTTACACTTAAAAAGACTCCTGTTGAAATTACAGGAATTCCTGTAGTTTTCTACAAAAGTGCTCCTGTGCGGTTAGTCACTAGCGGAGGTTCCTGTATTTTCACAAAAGTACCTTTTGTACTTTTACCGGCATCTCGAATAGAAAAAATTACAGGAGTTTCCTGTAGGAAATACTAAAGAAACAAGTAGTTTTGTTCGACTTTTTTTGACAATCCTAAATCAGATACCAAACCTGTAGTTTTTACAAGACAAAACCTGTAAATTTTACTGGAGCAACCTGTCATTTCAAAAAGAGGGGACAGGTGCGGGGGGCGGCAGCTCCCAAAATAATTTCGGCAGGGAGCGGCCGTTACAAAAATTCACCCACGGGGTGTTGAAGGACTGAAAATTTGAAAAAAATTCAAAAATTTCAGTCTTCAAAAATTATGATCACTGTCGCCCATACTCAGTTTGCGTTATCAGCGTATCGAGTACTTTCCTGTAGAGTAAATCTGTAAACCAGTGAAAACTACAGGTTTCACTTGTATTGAATACTGGTCTAACTTGTAACGAATTCTACCAATGTCCGGTAAAAGCTACCAACGATGTCCTGTAGAAATTACAAGACTTAGCCTGTATTTTCTACAAAAACCTTTTGTATTTATCATCTACAAAAGTGATTCCTGTAGTTTCTACTGGAACATTTCTAAGAGTGCTGACAACATTAGCTAACACACACAGATTGTTATTATAGAAAAGCATCAAACAAATAATTGATGACTACAACTTTTTATCAGTCCCATTGTAATTTACGATTTTCTTTAGCCTATAGTTAAAACCAACAGCTGACGGACTTACACCTCTTAGCGCAATTTTTGTATGGAATCCTGGAAGAACATCGATAGAATCTGATAAGTCGACATGGACATGAGACGAAGGCTGATGAATGACTAACTTAGCACCAACACTTTCAGAATTACTCAGATAATCTTCGGGGCTCAGACGCAAAACAACTTTTAATCCTGCAATGATAGTAGTGCAGTAATTTGCCAACAAAATCCCAACTTTTCTAGTCCAATTTTCCTGTGGATCGTTTGCCGGATAATTTTGGCGCCTACTTTAATGCTATTAGTACCAGTATCACTACCAATACCAGTTACATTGCTAATTGGGTGGAAGTATACCCGCCATTGTACATTTTATGTGACAGTGTTAAGGGCTCAGTTATAAGCACTGATAACTCATATTCCAAGACAATTTATGTAGCTTACAGTTCTGTCGGTTCCGACGTATTGGATTCATGTGGTATCTTCATTGATTTCGAAATCAAATTCAAACCAGCAGCGACGCATTTACATGCTCAGAGAACACAGTGTATTCAGGTAGCATACAGTGTTCTTGCATGGCGCGTTTAAATGTCTAACAGTAAGCGACAGGTATTTTGATTTTACAAATCCTCTGTACTTAAGGCAGTATTTTTCTTTAGTAGTACTTTTCTGAAGGCAGTATTATAGGGACGCGGTTATTTTAAATTTTTATAAATGATATTGAAAATGTCTGCCCAAATTTTTGCTGACGGCACAAAATTCTATTTGCCTTATGCGTTGCAAGCATATTGTCACAATGTGCAATCTGATATAAACAGTGTTATACAACTCACTCTCCCTTTTCCTATGTTAATTGCGTGCGTATATATAGCTGAGTGCACGCTACAGAGAGCTGTTTTGCTCTTCTGTATCGTGCACCGTGCGGATAAGTTAACTTATCCGCACGATGCACGCTGGGAGGCCTGGACCTGCACTAATTTGCTGCGCCATGCAGTGACCTGCATAGCGCAGCAGTGTGTGCAGCTCAGCTACACACCAAAAAAGGCCTCCCAGCCGCGGCAAAATTACTGCCAGATGATCTTCAAAACTGCTTGTACTTATGTTCTCGCCTGCAGCATCAGAGAATCAAGTTTCATTAGTTTATTGGAAAGCTTCATTTGCAGCTTGTTTCGTTGTATAAGTACTTTACAACACGACATTGCTTGCATTCAGAGATGTAAGCAGCGTCGTACGGGAAGCCCTCGTGCGTGGCACTCGTGCGCTTCGCGCACTCGTGCCACACACTCGGAGCTTCCCGCACGGCGTGCGTATAAATCTCTGAATGCATGCAGAGCCGTGCTATAAAGTATACTTATACAACCCACTCTCTCTTTTCCTATGTTAATTGCGTGCGTATATATAGCTGACTGCACGCTACAGAGAACTTTGTTGCTCTTCTGTATCGTGCACCGTGCGGATAATTTAATTGGGCGGCCAGGACCTACAATTTTGCTGCGCCATACAGTTACCTGCATAGCGCAACAGTGTGTTCAGTTGAGCTGCCAACCATGACAGCTCAGCTGCACACCAAACAAAGGCCTCCCAGCCGCGGCAAATTTGCTGCCAGATAACCTGGAAGGTTGCTTAAACTTGTGTCTCAGCTGCAGCATCACTGAATCAAGTTTTATTAGTTTAGTGGAAAGCTTCATTTGTAGCTTGTTTCGTTGTATAGGTACTTTGCAACACGACATTGCTTGCATTTAAGGATGTATGCATTTTCGCACGGGAGGCCCTCATCATCATCATATCTGGGGCCAATCGGTGAGACCATATAGCCGGGCTAAAGTCGCCCGGTACCCCGGAGGAAGTCCAACACCCCGGGAGGGTCATACCACAGGACGGCCAGGCCTTGGGAGCAGTCGAGGTGGGTACGCCGGGTTATTGATTTCCTGGGGCAGCTCAAGATCAAGTGCTCGAGCGTTTCTTTTTCCTGTAGGCAGTCAGGGCAAAGGGGGGAGGGACAGCCAGCTGGATCAATAGTATGCCTGTATTGGGCTAGGAGGAGGGATTTACCAGTTCGCAGCTGTGACAGTAGAGTTCGGTGGGCCTTGGGGATGCCCATTTCGCGGTTAGCTGGGACCGGCCCGCGGTCCCCAAATAATGTCCTGGATCTGTCGTGGCTCAGTCCAGTATGCCACGCCGACGTCGTTTCCCTCCTCAGGACAGCAGTAGCTGTTGGGAGATCGATTGGGACCAGGTCCTGCGCCATTCTGCTACCATTTCTGGCCATCCTGTCGGCTTTCTCATTACCTCTCACGCCACAGTGGCTGGGGACCCACATTATCTGGACCTGTATCTCAGCCTGAGCGAACAGCTGCAGCTGCTGCCAAAGTCTCTGCTCCAGGTCAGTGGCTGGGAGGCGAAGTCCATTGGAGAGGCGTTCAACTAGGGACAATGAGTCAGTGTAGATCCTGATCAGACTGCAGTCAGCAGTGATGTAGTTCTGTTGGAGCCATCTGAGCCCTTGGTGCACGGCATTTACCTCCGCCCTGTAGCTGGAGCACACTTTTCCAGCTGCAAAAGCCAGATGGTTCCGTTTGCCTCTTCGGTTGTCGACGATGAGTACCCCGCTTCCGCCTTTGCTAGTTCCAGACTCCGCTGAGCCATCCGTCCAGATGTCCAGATCGGCTCTGGGCAGCCTGGAGATAGCTTCTGCGCACATGTTTCTTCTTGTGTTCGGCGGCAGTGATTTCTGGCAGTTCTTCGCTAACGTGGAGACTGTCTCCACCACCGGTCTCGGTTCCCAAGGGGGAGTTGGAGGTAGCAGGCAGAGAGGCTCTCGGACGCACTGCTGGAGGCAGGTTTCATTGACCGTTTTACTGACTTCGGTTCTCCAGTTTGGTTGGCTTTTGAGGGTTCTAAGTCTGACCCCCGGCTGTTCAGCTACAGCACAGTACCTCAGATTGCTGGGCGGCAGTCGTAGGCTTTTTTCGTAGGCCTTGGCGGATAAGAACTGGACACGGGATTTCAGCGGCATTACTCCAGCTTCCATCTGAAGTGCCTCTACAGGAGACGAGTTGTAGCAGCCAGTTATAATCCTGCAAGCCCGATTTTGGACTTTCTCTGCCGTGTACAGGTGGGTTGGAGCTGCCATGGGCCCCCAGACACCAGCACAGTATTCCAATGCAGATCTGATGAAAGTGATGTAGACTGACCTGAGGTCTTCCTTGGACAGGCCCCAGTTCTTCCCAGCCAGAGCAGACAGGATCTTGGTTCTAGCCATTGATTTTGACTTCAGTTGCGCGACATGGGGTCCAAAGTTGAGCAGCCGATCGAATGTGACTCCCAGGAAGGTGACAAAGTTCTTGCAAGGGATAGGGTCATTGCCATATCGCAGATTCAGCTTCCGGTTGGCTTCGGCGTTGTGGGTGGTAAAGATCATGCTCTCACATTTGCCTACGTTCACGTTGATGTGCCTTTTCTGGGACCACTGGTGAAGTGAGTTGAGAGCTGACTGTAGATTGGACTCGGCAGTTGCTGTGCTGGTGTCCTGCGCCCACAGGGCCAAGTCGTCAGCAAACAGGGTGGCTTGTATTCCATTGGGCATGCCTTCAAGAATATCGTTGATGAAGATTAGAAAGAGCAGTGGGGACAGGCAGCTTCCTTGGGGCACTCCAAGCTGAAGCGGTTTCAGCTTGCTTTTGGAGGAGTTGATTTTAGCACAAGCCCTCCGGTCTGCCAGGAACTGCCTCAGCCAACGGATGGTACAGATTGGGGTGCAGATCGTGCGCTTCGCGCACTCGTGCCACACACTCGGAGCTTCCCGCACGGCGTGCGTATATATCTCTGAATGCACGCAGAGGCGTGGTATAAAGTATATCTGTGTCATGGGCTGCTAATAATCAATTGGGCATCGCTTTTCAGAAATCCTGTATAATGCAACTGAGTTATAATAATCCGCATAGTGTGTATTATTTTGGTAATAATGTTATTGAAACTGTGACTGAGATGAAAGACCTTGGAATTGTAGTTATGTCGAACATGAAACCTTTAGCGCATTGTCTTAAAATTGCTAAAGCGACTTTTCAAACGGTTAATCTGGTTTTTTAGAAATTGTCGCTCTGAATCTGTTCCTTTTTTCGTAAAGTTATACGAAACTTATATTCGCTCAAAATTAGAGTGCGCTAGTGAAGTTTGGAATCCTTATTTGATCAAGGATAATCAAATAATTAAAAAAGTTCAAAGAAGATTTACCAAACGTTTGTTCGGTTTTAAAAATTTAACTTATTCAGAGCGCTTAGAACTACTAAATTTAGAAACACTGGAAGTAAGAAGGTTGCGTCGTGATCTTGTGATGGTTTATAAAATAGTACATGGCTTAGTTGACTTAAATTTTGAAGATTTTTTCAATGTAAACGTAACTTCTTCGACGAGAGGCAACTCGTTAAAGCTCTTATGAATCAAAGTCGTTTGGAGATAAGAAAGCATTTCTTCTCACAAAGAGTCATTAAATACTGGAATAGTTTGACTGATGATGTTATCCCTACATGTGTTTAAAAACCGTATCGCAAATATAAGGTTTCAGGCTTGCCCTGGGGGTCGGGTAACAGCAGTCAACCTTCGGCCCAACCCGACCCCTACCGGCCCATTTAATATATAGTTAATTGTTTATACTTTAACTTTGATAACTGTCAAATGCCAATTAATATAGATTTGTTTTTTCCTGTTGGTTTGTTGGCTGGCATAATAAATCGTAATCGTAATCGTACTTGAAGTTGTCGTAAGATTTATTGTGCCAATGCCAAGCAACGACTTTGAGCACACCAAATCAATCATGAGGGAAAATATTTGGTTTCCGTCTATTCTATCAAGACGAAACCAGTAACAAATGGACGCAGACCACGCCACAAAGAAAGAATTGGAGAATAGACTCCGCAAACACAGATTGAAGCCAACTCGAAAAATTTGGAATTGAATTTCGGATTCGAAAACACACATCATTTTACTCGCTACATGCACACCGTAAGAAGAGGCTTATAATATTTAGGAATTCTCCCAGTTAAACATTTTGAAGCTTTTGCATGTATAAATTATCCAGTGCCGCAATGGCCGAGTGGTGGTAAGGTGTTCGACTAAAGATCTTACGGTCCTAGGTTCGAACCCCCGCTGCCACAAGGCTTCAAATCCCCTTGAGCAAGGGACTAAGCACATATCGGTTCGCCGTGGGCTCCAGCCAACCCAGCTGTCTATCCTTAACTGGTCGGTAAATGGGTACCACTGCGGTGGGAAGGTAACAGGAGTCTGTGTTCTGGTGTAATGCCTGCTGAAGGGCTGGCCCCCCTTCCACAGATGTAGTCAACATTAGAGTTGTCGCTCCTGGCTTCGGGCTGTGAATCCGGAGATAAGCACCGGCACCCTATAACCTTCGGTAGGTTGGAGTTCTCTCCAGGGATCACTTTACCTTTACCTTTTACCAGGAACATTTTGCTATTTGACATATCGCAACATTAATCATGCTATGTGGGTTTCTATTAATAATTTTATTCTGCCCAAAAACTGGGGATAGAAAAACATTGTGCACCTACAAATTCCTGCCACAAAGACTTTGCCTTGGTAAGACAGGAAACAGAGCCTTGCCCTTATATAGCAAATTGCGCATTAGCAATTTATATATAATTATATATATATATATATATATATATGTATATATATATATATATATATATATATATATATATATATATATATATATATATATATATATATATATATATGTATATATATAAGTCAATTTCTGGGTAGTTCGAACATTGCCTCGTTTTAGCGGACAACCTTGAAAAATAGATTTGCTTCATTTTTGTCACTTGATTGGTTTACTGGACACAGTAAAACTTGCAAATATCAGCTTGTTTTGATGCGCTGTTGGTGAATAAGATCCATTAATGAGATTTCGCCATGCCAGCCAAATGGCAAGTTTTGCTTCTTGACTTTGGTCGATTTTAGATATAGACGTGGTACTGTGCTACTTTTGTTCCTCAAATTGTTCATAGAGATCTACTATGTGTATGCAAAAGGGCGTTCTCCTTAGCTGTCATGTAATTTTTTTAAAAATTGTAGTTTTATCGTCACTGAGCCCATCAGGTCGAAAGAAATGCGATGTAAGTTTATTCGTGCTAGAGAGCTTACTACTGCGAAGCGGGACGCAATTTTTTAATATATATATATATATATACGTATATATATATATATATATATATATATATATCACTTTTAGGATCATAATAGACGTGCTTGCCAAGAATGAGCAAAATCCCAGACACAGTTCTGAGATATGGCATTCAAAGTTTGAAAAATCGTCGACTTTGCCAAGACGGCGATTATGCTAATTTGGGACAGTCACAACCGACCAATGGAAAAGATATTGAGCTAATATTTTGCACACATAAACTAGGTTACCATAGACAATGTCTTGGCTGAGGTTGAAAAATCGAAAAAAAATCCTCAGATTTCGTTGAAATTCAGCCAACACGTTGTCAATGGTATCTAGTCTATGTTTGCTATCAGCTCAATATCTTTTCCGATTCGTTGGTTATGGCGGTCCAAATTTGACTTAATCGCTGTTTCGGCATAAGATCGACGATCTTTCAAACTTTGCATGGCCGTATCTCTGAACTGGGTCTGGGATTTTTCTCATTTTTGGCAAGCAGGTTTATTATGATCCTTCTTCTTCTTCTTCTTCTTCAGATTCCTGGAGCACGGTCAGAGCCAGATGAGCTGATCTTCGGAACCCAGATGTAGTCACAGATAATCCAGCACCAGTCTTAGCGAATTGAGGCGGATCTAAGGCCACGCCATCTGATCCAAGAATTGACCAGCTGATTCTAAAGATGGCTGCCCTTCACTCGGGGGCAAATTAAGGATGACTACATGGCCACATCGTGAACTGAGCGACAAAGATCGACACCAGTTCCTCTCGTGTAGCTGGTGCCCCAGGGAAATAGAATCTTTTTGGCACGCTGGTCAACGCCCCAGGGAGCACGTGGAAGAATAATCGTCCAACAGCATCGACCACAGCAAGAAGGAGATCTCCAACCGGACGCGGATTCTTCTTCTGCTTCTTCTTCTTCTTTAGATTATGATCCTAAAAATGCTATATTTAAAAATTGCGTCCCGCTTCGCAGTAATAAGGTCTCCAGCACGAAAAAACTTACTTCGCGCTTCCCTCAGTCTGATTGGCTCAGTGACAATAAAACACAATTTCGCCTTTTGCATACACATTGTAGAGCTCTATGAACAATTGTAGGAACTTACGTAGCACAGTACCACGTCTGTACCCCATCACTGAAGTGGAACAAAGTCAAGAAGCAAAATTCGAAATTTAGATGGCATGGCAAAATTACAAAAATGGCCTTTAGTCAGCAGCCGCTCATCAAAATAAGCAAAATATTTGCAGGTTTTACTGACAAACAAGGAGGCAAATCGATTTTTCACGGTTGTCCGTTGTATCTGTGAACATTTAAATATAGGTAGCAAGATAGGCAAGATAGTTATCTTGCTAAAAATTTAGCAAGATTACTATCTTACCAAAATTGTTGGCAAGATAGTAATCTAGCAAGATAGTCATCTTACCAGTTTCGGTATGACAGGTGTTTTCAATTTGGAAACAAAGAAAGTCATTAGTGTACCTCGTTGCTGGGTATAATGCAAGGGGAACTTTCAAAAAAATTTAAAACTGACTATTGTGCTGCGTATTTCTGAAATAATATTGTTAATAGAAAATGCATAGAAATTACATTATTGCGATGCGAATGTAACTAAGTAACAAATATTATATACGTCATGGTTATGAAAATTACTGACTATAGAAATGAAACTGAAAGCGTCCTTATTTGATTGAAAAATTAAATATATGTGTATATAAAACTAATTTATGAGATTTGGTCTTGTCGGAAAATAATTATCAATTATTGTATTTTCTTCACAGTTAACTTTGAAATATATTCTTATTAATTTCCCATTCAATTTCTAACTTTAGCATGTTCCATTACAAATATTATTTTAACAGTTTTTGCGAAAGTCCCCCTTGCATTAAACTCACTGAACTGCATAAAAAGGTATATATATGTTTATATATATATATATATATATATATATATATATATATATATATATATATATATATATATATATATATATATATATATATATATATATATATATATATAATTAATGACTGTCTTTGTTTCCAAATTGAAAAACCTTTCATACTGAAACTGGTAAGATGACGGTCTTGCTAAATTCTAGTAAGATTACTATCTTACCAACAATCTTGACAAAGTCTTAGCAAGATAACTTGCCAATCTTGCTACAATAATAATAATAATAATAACAATAATCTTGCCAATCTTGCTATGACAACTTCGGGCCCCACAGAGCAGTCTATCTCGGAATTAGGACCTCATACAGCAGTAAGTCACGATATATATATATATATATATATATATATATATATATATATATATATATATATATATATATATATATATAGAAGAAGTAGAAATAGATGCCTTACCTGCACCAGCGCCTACGTTAAGCTGGACTATAGTTGCGCTCTGGACGGTAGCTGTTTCTATTTATTATTTAATTTAATCTAAATCACATGGACGATTTTCCTTGCAAATTCCTACAGAATAACAGAATAATATCTATTTGCTATATTTAAGGCATGTTTGCTGCTTGCAATGCAATGTACTTGCTGTGTTGTAATCAATTGAATCACGTTAAAAATATTAGTGTAGCGTTACGGGCAATGAAATAGCACATAAACAGTCATGTTACTACCTGCATCAGCCCCTGAAGTGGATGAAACGAGAGTAGTCCAATCGCTCGAATTATGCGTTGTGAAACAATTTCCGTATGTGCTGTCGTGAAATAGGTTCTTAAACACTCTGAAACAGCAATTAAGAAAGCTTATGCAGCAAAACAGGCTACGGCATGTTTCACTTCACTGTGTACGTACATAATAATGCTTATTGTCACCTGCCACTGTGATGAGAGCGTTCATCCGGAAGTTTTCAAATCCCAACTAAGGCACAATGTTTTTCGGTCCGCGAGAGCTAGAAAGACAACTAATTTTTAACCAATGTTCGCGTAATCTGTTTTTGCTTAGTTTTTGTGAATTCTGAATCTTACTGGTAGCAGCCGTGCAGATGGCGATCAAATGAGCATTGAATAAACATGTCGTCAAGCTGGTATCCCATTTGTATTAATTCTGCCATTGACAATGTCCCAGACAAAAGGGAAATGAGTTCCTTTGTAACGGCAGAAACGGAGAGTTGATTTTCTTGTAATGTCCCTTCCATCAAAGCTGAAATTATCGGTTATTTATAATTGTTAGACTATATAATACTGTGGCATGTACACCTCGGATAGAATAGTACAACAATATTTCATCAATGTTCTTCAAGGAGACTTACCACTGGGTTGAATAAGATATTTCCATAAGGAATATATTGTTTCAGGTGAGTTTTCTTGGACATACTCATTGTGACTACTGGGATCTGCTGCAGAAAAGACAGTTTCTCTATTATGTGCTGTCAATGATAGCGAAGAAGCAAGGAAGAATGGAAGAGATGTGGAAAATGATGGTGGCAGCATTGGCCAAGAGAAGGGCTCCATTTTCGACTGAAATGTCGATGTTAGCAAATATAACTGGGTTGACTTTGACATCATGATCAATTCTTTCCGGGCAATGTTTGGTTTTAAGGATTCTGATGATAAAGCTGTAGTTACTTCGATTGTTTTTGCTTTCATTGTTAATATTTGCGTGACAGTTTCAGAAGGGACTACGATTCCAACAGGCAGCTTTATTGTTTCCGCCCTGAACCAAGCTGATTCCTTTGATCTAGTGGTCGTTGTTTTCTTAAAGTCTGTGTCAGTGGTGTGTGCCGTTAATGTCGTTACTGACGTTACTTGAGTAAATATGGCAGTCTCTGTTAATTCTTTGGATACAGGAATTTTGGTTACGGCTCCAAAACCAGCAGACGGTTTTAGTCTGACAGTTGTAGTTTCAACGGGCACTGCAGACATAGGAAATATTGAAGTAGTGCCAGGACTAACTGGTGTGATCCCTGTTGAAATCGGGGTTCTGGTTGTTTTTGAGGAAATAGTAATTGCAGTATTTAGTCTCCACATTGTCGTAACCGTTGTGGCTGCGAATTTTAAATGTGGTGACGAGCTGATTAGAGCGTTTTCTGTTGCTGTTGGTTCACCTGCAGTTATTGCTGTCACAACAGCTGCAGTCTGAGCAGCCGCCTCTGAGGGTATGAGCGTAGTAACTGCAAACTGCATTGCAGCTGCGAAATTAAAGGTTGCTGTGTTACTTGCCACAGGTTTGGTTGTAATGGTAGTGGCGATCAAAGTAATCGAGGAATCGTTAAAAGGTTTGGTTGACGTCACTGTGGTTGTTGAAATAATTGGTAAGATAAGGGTTGTGCCGGGGCTGGTAATATTCGTAGCAGTGGAGATAGTTGGTTCGTGTGTTCTTAGACTGACGATGATGGCTGTATATATAGTAGAGGCAATTGTTGGTTGGGGTTTTTTGTTCGTGATGAACGAGGTGGGTTTCTGGATAGTGATAGCGTTGATGGTATTTGTGGAGACAACTGGCTTGGTAACGGCAGTAGAATTGACGGAGGCGTCAAATGTGTTCGCAATGGTTGCAATGGTTCTTGGACCCAAACTGCCAGTGACTGTGCTGGACGCGGCAGCTGTGATGTGAGTTATTATTGGTGTAGCTGTTGATATCGTGTTCGTAAACGTTGCATTAACGCTAGCTGTATTAGCGTCTGACGTATTACTGGACTTAGGTTTGGAGGTTGTAGTGATGGTTGTGGTGTTCGTATCGATTGCAGGTGCCGTCATGCCAGTGAAGTTAGTAATGGTACCGGTATCTATGAGTCCAGTTGTTTCCGTGATTGCGTTGGTGGTGGTGAAAGAGCCCTTGCTGGGAATGGAGCTTGTGGTGCCTTCGGTAGTCATAGTGGTGGCTTTTGGCTTTGCTGCTACTGTAGTGGTGACAGTGATACGGTTATCTGTTGTCTCCGTATTGCTTCTTCCTATAGCGGCAGTAGAGGAAGAGCTTGTCGTAGTAATGGTTGGTGCGACGGCGTCGGCTGTGACTCGTGAAGTAACCGTGGTTACTGTTGAAGAGGTGGTTATGGCATTGGTGTTAATTTTAGCTTCTGTGATATTAGTAGTAGTTTTGGCTGTGGTTGTCTTTGTGAAATCGGTTGTGGTTATGGAAGTGCTAGTAGTGGTGGTGGTGGTGGTGCTGATGAAGGTGGTTATTGAGCTGGTGGTGGAGGTGGTGGTGGTAGTTACAGCAGGATTTCTTGTTGTAGTGGCAGTTACAATAATAGACATGGGAACAGTAGCAGCTACACTAGCGGTGGCCGTGGAGACTTTATGGACAGCGGATACTATGGAAATAGTGGTTATGACTCTTACTGTTGATTTCGGAGTGCTTGCTTTCACAATGGCGGTAGCAGACCTGGGTACGGTAGCGATTGTGGTGGAAATGGTTGTGAGTAGTGCAGTGCTGGTTGTGGTTACGGTGAAGCTTTGGGTGGTCTTGATTGTGAAACTGGCTGTGAAAGAGGTAGTGTGGGATGCTACAAGAATAGTTGTCATAGCGATAACGGGGGTAGTGATAGTGGAAGCTGCTGTGGAGTGGCTATCTACGGGGGTTGTGGTTATGGCGACGGTGGCAGTTTCGGTAAGCGTACTCGTTGCCGTGGTTTTGTCTGTCTTGGCTATGGACGTGGTGGATGATTTTGTTGTTGTTGTTGTTGCAGAGGCTGTTGTCGTGACAGTGGTGACAATGAATGTGACGATTGTAGCTCTTGTGGCAATGGTTGCTGTCGCAGGAACTGTGGTTGTGGCTTGGTTAGCGACAGTCATTTTTGTGGTCGTACGACGGACAGTGTTCGTTTGGATTGTAGTAATGGTTGACATGGTCTTCGCAGTAGTGCTTCTAGTTGTCTGGTTCCAAAAACTGGTAGACGTGGTCTTAGTGTTAGTGCTTGTAGTTGTGTGGGTTGTAGTACTAGTTAATGTGGTCATAGGGGCAGCGTTTGTAGTTGTCTGGGTTCTGGCACTAATTGACTTGGTGCTTGCGGTTGTTGTAATTATTGTTGGAACCGTGGAAGTACTTTCGGCAGTGGTAGTAGTGGTTGTGGTCTTGCTGACGGTGGTCATTTGGGTAGTAGTGCTGGTTCGCATGGTCTTAGTGGTAGTGTTCTTAGCTTTTGAAGTTGTTGCAGGGACTCTGGAAGGACTTTGGACATTGGTAGTTGTTGCAGTGGTTGTAATGACAGTAGTTGCTCGGACTGTACTATTGCTAGGTGTGGTTTTAGCGGTAGTCGATTTGGCGATTGTGAAGGATGATGTTTTAGAAGAGGTTGTAGTAGCTGTGGCTGTTGCAGGAACAATAGTGCTTTGGACGGGTGTTATTGTTATTACGGCAGTGGTGGCAGTGATTACTTGGATTGTGCTACTGGTTGACGTAGTCTTGAAGGTAGTGACTGTGGTTGTCAGGGTTGGAGTACTAGTTGACGTGGTCTTAGCTTTAGTGCTTGCGGATGCTATGGCTGTAGCATCATCTCTGGTAGTGGCTTGCATGGCTGTAATTGTTGTTGTGGTCGCGGTGACAGTGGATGTAGGGATTGCGCTTCTGGTTGACTTGATCTTAGAGGTTGCAATTGTGGTTGTCTGGGTTGGAGTACTGGTTAATGTGGTTTTAATGGCAGTGCTAGTGGTTGTTAAGGTATCAGACGTGGACTTAGCAGTGGTGCTTGTGGATGCGGTTGCTGTTGTAGGAACTGTAGTAGTGGCTTGCGTGGCTGTAATTGTTGTCATGGTCGTGGTGACGATATGTGTTGGGATTGTGCTACTGATTGCCGTGGTGTGAGAGGTAGTTATTGTGGTTGTCAGGGTTGTAGTGCTGGTTGACGTGGTCTTAGCAGTTGTGGTTGTAGTTGTTGGAGTTGTAATACTGGTTGACATCGTCTTGGCGGTAGTGGTTGTAGTTGTTTGGGTTGTAGTACTGGTTGACGTGGGCTTAGCGGTAGTGGTTGTAGTTGGTTCGGTTGCAGCACTGTTTGAAGTGGTCTTAGCGGTGGTAGTTGTAATAGATTGAATTGTAGTACTGGTTGAAGTGGTTGAAAAGGTAATGATCGTAGTTGTTTGAGTTGCAGTACTAGTTGATGTGGTCTTAGCAGTAGTGGTTGTTGATGTTTGAGTTGTAGTACTGGTTGACGTGGTTGAAGTGGTAGTGCTGGTTGTTTGAGTTGTACTACTGGCTGACGTTGTTGCAGTGGTAGTACTTGTGGTTGTTTGAGTTGTAGTACTGGTTGATGTGGTTGTAGTGGTAGTGGTTGTAGTTGGTTTGGTTGCAACACTGGTTGAAGTGGTCTTAGCGGTGGTGGTTGTAATTGATTGGATTGTACTACTGGCTGACGTGATTGTAGTGGTAGTGCTTGTGGTTGTTTTTGTAGTACTGGTAGATGTGATTGTAGTAGTAGTGCTTGTGGTTGTTTGGGTTGTAGTACTGGTTGATGTGGTTGAAGTGGTAGTGCTTGTGGTTGTTTGGGTTGTAGTACTGGTTGATGTAGTTGTAGTGGTAGTGCTTGTAATTGTTTTTGTAGCACTGGTTGATATGGTTGTAGTGGTAGTGCTTGTGATTGTTCTTGTAGTACTGGTTGATGTGGTTGTAGTGGTAGTGCTTGTGGTTGTTTGGGTTGCAGTACTGGTTGATGTGGTTGTAGTGGTAGTGCTTGTGGTTGTTTGGGTTGTAGTACTGGTTGATGTGGTTGTAGTGGTAGTGCTTGTGGTTGTTTGGGTTGTAGTACTGGTTGATATGGTTGTAGTGGTAGTGCTTGTGATTGTTTTTGTAGTACTGGTTGATGTGGTTGTAGTGGTAGTGCTTGTGGTTGTTTGGGTTGTAGTACTGGTTGATATGGTTGTAGTGGTAGTGCTTGTGGTTGTTTGGGTTGTAGTACTGGTTGATGTGGTTGTAGTGGTAGTGCTTGTGGTTGTTTGGGTTGTAGTACTGGTTGATGTGGTTGTAGTGGTAGTGCTTGTGGTTGTTTGGGTTGTAGTACTGGTTGATGTGGTTGTAGTGGTAGTGCTTGTGGTAGTTTGGGTTGTAGTACTGGTTGATGTGGTTGTAGTGGTAGTGCTTGTGGTTGTTTTTGTAGTACTGGTTGATGTGGTTGTAGTGGTAGTGCTTGTGGTTGTTTGGGTTGTAGTACTGGTTGATGTGGTTGTAGTGGTAGTGCTTGTGGTTGTTTGGGTTGTAGTACTGGTTGATGTGGTAGTAGTTGTAGTGCTTGTGGTTGTTTGGGTTGTAGTACTGCTTGATGTGGTTGTAGTGGTAGTGCTTGTGGTTGTTTTTGTAGTACTGGTTGATGTGGTTGTAGTGGTAGTGCTTGTGGTTGTTTGGGTTGTAGTACTGGTTGATGTGGTTGTAGTGGTAGTGCTTGTGGTTGTTTGGGTTGTAGTACTGGTTGATGTGGTTGTAGTTGTAGTGCTTGTGGTTGTTTGGGTTGTAGTACTGGTTGGCGTGGTTTTGGTCGTAGTGCTCGTAGTTGTTGTGGTTGTAAAAGTTGACGTCGTGGATGTAGTGGTTGTCGTAGTTGTAGTAGTTGTTGTTGGGTCAGCTATAACAACGATTTGAGTAATTTTCATAGTTGTAATACTCTTAAGTATCATAAGTTAAACTTAGTTCTGGTTATTTTTATTTAATAAAGGTGGCGATCAATATTTATATTTGCCCAGTCGTTGGATTTACTGCCCAATGTGTTTTTAGCATTTCGCTGCTCTCCGTAGTTCAATGTGCTTGCCACTGAAAGCTCGTTCCTGAAAATGCCTACCTAGCACATCCAACGTTCACTGTGAATATTTATATTAATTGAGTACTACACATATTACTCACTAAACAAAGGACTTTATTTGGAAGGGTATACTTTGGGTACATACAGCTTTGAAGCTTGGTTTCGAAATCCTTTGCTGCGGGTGGTTCACATTACAGGAATAAGCTAGGTTACGTGCAATTATTTTTCATTGTTCGGGATGAAGTGGACAAAAAGTAGTAATTCGTCCAAAATTAAAGAAATAAATAAAATACACTTTCCTGGTTAATACAGGAACCTTCCACCTAAGAAATCGGACACTTCTAAATTATATTTCGATTATTAAAACATTTCAAAACATGAAACATGGTTCCTAAAAATTATCGTTTTTGATACTTTGAAAGAAGGAACTCTATAAATTTTGAAGGCAAGACAAAATCTATTTGTGGTGTGGTGAAGAAATGAAACTGAACTTAGAATATGATAAAAAAACTAATACATTGAGAGAGTTTCTTGTCTTGGAATCCCATACGTGAAGTGTATGTCATACCAGTATAACAGGATAGTGGAAACTTAATCTAAGCTATCACAAACATAACATTTTGTTGGCGACGAGGAGGTTTAAAATGGACAATCTCAAACCTCCGAACCCTTTCCTGGAAACCCCGGGCAGTCCTTCAACTCCCTGGGTGTTGTTGAAAGAACGTTTTGAAACATTTATGGTTGCGACGGGTTCGGACGATTTTCCGGATCGTCGAAAGACTGCCATTTTACTGAACTGTATTGGGACTGAAGCACACGGGGTTTACAAAACTTTGTCCCAGCAACCTCAAAACGGCCGTAACCCCGATTTGCCCGAATATGAAAGAGCTCTGCAACTACTGGAGTAACATTATGCTCCCAAATCCAATATCGTCGCTGCTAGACATAAGTTTCGCCAATGCAAACAGAGACCGAATCAGTCGATTTCTGACTACTACAGCGACTTGTGTCATCTCACGACTGCCTGTGATTTTGGCGATGGCCTATCCGATCAACTACGCGACCAGTTCGTCGATGGAATCATCCATCCAAAGACCAAAGAACGGCTGCTACTGGAGCCACAGCTTACCATCGAAAGAGCCATCACCATTGCTCAACAACTGGAAAAGGCAGCTAATGATGCGAAAAATATGCTGAAAAACGATACCTCAAGCACAGGAGTTAATAAAGTTACAAAGCCTACAAAGGATTTTCAACATGTCAACCAAAGGCGACATCCACGACGACCAAAACCCAACGGGAAGAACAGCTGTTGTTTGCGATGTAGTGGTGATCATCAACGAAACTACAAAGCTTGTCCAGCCATTAAAGCAACATGTCGTTATTGTTCCAAAGTCGGCCACTATGAGAAAGTTTGCCTACAGAAGAAACGACAGAAAGTAAACTGCATCACAACAGAAGATACAACCGATTGCTACTCAGACGTTAGCGAAGAATCCACAGTACTACAGACCGGAATAACAAGTTCACCCCAACAGACTATCAAATGTGAACTGACCTTTTGTGACAACAATTATCATATCAAACACAGGATGATTTTGGACACTGGTTCAGTAAAGTCTCTGATTCCGGTACAGACATACAACCGATGGTTTAAGCGATTCTCACTTAAAGGCTGCTCTGTTAAACTACATGATTATCAAAGCTCAAACATCAGAATCCATGGATCATTCACAGCGAAAGTGACTTTCAATGGTCGCACGGCCACAACTGATTTCGTTGTAGTCGATGGTAAACACTCTCTGCTAGGATTGGAACTAATTCAGTCTCTCAACATCAAATTGGCTGGATCAAACCTGTGCGTCTACCAAACAACGATTCCAGAAACAGACAACCTGCAAACAACCTTCCCACGACTTTTCAGCAACACCTTGGGGGAGATTAAAGGATTTCATCACATGATTCAATTGAAGCCAGATGCTAAACCTAGTAATCAAAAGCTACGTCGCGTTCCCCTTGCCTTGAAGGACAAGGTAACGGCAGAATTAGCAACATTAGAAAAGGACGGCGTCATTGAACGAATAGATGCTTCAGAGTGGGTTCATGGTATGGTCGCTGTCATGAAACCAAACGGCAAAGTACGAATTTGCTGTGATCTTCGTCCCTTGAATCAAAACGTCATTGCCGATCAATTTCCTTTGCCTAACACCGAAGAGATCTTCACAATTCTTCGCGGAGGGAAATGGTTCAGCAAGTTGGATCTAACTAAAGCATATTTCCAATTGTCCCTTGCCAAGGAAAGCAGACCCCTGACCGCTTTCCTAACAGAAGACGGTTTATTCCAGTATAAACGTCTACCGATGGGACTAAAGTCTTCGGCCGCAGCATTTCAGAAAATGATGCAGCAGGTCCTTGCTGGCATCTCAGGAGTGATAGTCTATCAAGACGATATTCTGGTTTCTGGCTCAACAAAAGAAGAACACAATGAAAGATTGCACAACGTTTTGGCTCGTCTTGACAAGCATAACATGCGGCTCGAATTATCTAAAGCTGTTATCGCTGTTCGAAGCTTAACCTTTCTTGGTCACAACATTTCATCAGAGGGCATCAAACCCAGTGAAAAGAACCTATCTGCAATCCGAAATGCACCTCCACCTACTGATGCCGCGTCAGTTCGCAAATTCTTAGGAATGTGCGCTTTCTACATCCGGTTTGTGCCGAACTTCGCAGACATTGCCGAACCTCTGCGAGCCTTAACCAGAGAATCGGTGCCTTTCCGTTGGACTGAAGCAGAAGATAATGCCTACAAACGACTGAAAGAAAAGATTGTGGAGTCACCGGTGCTGGCGTATTTCGACACCAGAGCACCCACAATTGTCACAACAGATGCTTCTGCCTATGGATTGGGAGCCGTTCTATCACAACTTCATAATGGAATGGAACGAGTCATTGCATTCGCCTCAACTACACTTTCAGAAAGAGAAAGAAAATTCTCGACTCCAGAAAGAGAAGCATTAGCCTGCGTTTGGGCTTTAGAAAGATGGCATCAATTTACTTGGGGGCGTCCTATCACCTTGAGAACAGATCATCAGGCGCTTACGGTGTTGTTAGGAGCATCTGGTAGAGGTCATCGTCCAATGCGCATTTCCAGGTGGTACACCAGACTGCTCGCCTATGACTACAAAGTAGAATACAAACCTGGTAACCAAAACGTCACGGCAGATTTCCTGTCGCGCCTACCTGAAAGCAAACAAGAATGCTCTTATCTTGGGGAAGATAACGGCATAGTAGCATTGGTGCAAGACCGGCGTGGAATATCAGGAAACCAAATATGTGCAGAATCCAGATCCGACAGCACATTGGATCAAGTCCGAACTTGGATTCAGAACGGTTGGCCAAACAATCAAAACGAAATCGGTCCTAAATTTCGCCAATTCTATCGGATACGGTCTGAGCTTTCTTGCCTCAACGACTGCATCTTGCGATCCGATCACAGGATTGTTCTACCAGAGAACTTGAAGAAAACGGCTTTGCATCTAGCCCATGAGAACCACCCGGGAATCGTCAAAACTAAACAGCTACTACGTGAACACTACTGGTGGCCTAACATGGATGATGATGTCGAATCGTTGATAAAAGGATGCTGGATCTGTCAAGAAAGCGACAAATCAGCAAAGATGCTACATTCACCCACCCAAGAGTTCTCTTCAGCCGCGGTCTCACCTTGGCAGAAGTTAAGCATTGATATAGTCGGACCTTTCGCAACAGCCCCTTCTCACAAGCCTTACATCATAGTCATGATTGACCACTACTCTCGTTGGATAGAAGCTTACAACTGTAGGGTCATTGACACGTCATCAGTGATTCGATTCCTTGAAGCTACATTCGCAAGATTTGGTTTGCCTGAGGAGATATTATCAGATAATGGTCCTCAGTTCATCAGTACAGCATTTAAAGAATACCTACTTTCAAGAAATATCAACCACAAAACTACTGCTGTTTACAACCCACAATCGAATGGGTTGGTAGAAAGAGCCAACAAGACCATTAAAGAAAGAATTCAAGCTCTGATGATTGAAGGACAGACATGGGATGAGGCATATCTTAACTCGCTGAAAGCTACCAGGATCGAGAATCATTCGTCAACGGGGAAGTCGCCAGGAGAGCTGATGTTTGGCAGGAAGCTTCGCACCAAACTGTGTCCGCCGAAGCTTGCAACGACAGACAAAGCTCCTCCTGCGTCCATCCAAAGGAAAACAACTCCTACAGCATCACGCAAAGTGGAAATTGGTGATTACGTCCGGTGTAAGCTAAGCCAAGTTCCGAAAGGGTCTTCACAATATTCTCGTCCGAAGAAGGTGATTCAGTACAAGGGCCCACATAGCTATCTACTGGACGACGGCAAGGTGTGGAACAGTCGGAAGTTAGCTATTGCTTACAGGGCACCAAAGGACAATTATGGTGACATTGTCGACTTTGACAAAATTGGTGTTCTGGCTCCAGACGTTCCAAATGGTTACAACGCTGCAAGGCCTCATGTACCACAACGCCCGCCCAGTCCAGAGCCAGTTAGACGTTACCCACAGAGGCGCCGCCAACCTCCAGAGAAATTTGATCCTACAACCGGAGAATTCTACAGAGAATAATTTTCAATGGAGGGAAATGTGGTGTGGTGAAGAAATGAAACTGAACTTAGAATATGATAAAAAAACTAATACATTGAGAGAGTTTCTTGTCTTGGAATCCCATACGTGAAGTGTATGTCATACCAGTATAACAGGATAGTGGAAACTTAATCTAAGCTATCACAAACATAACACTATTCTCATTCAATAATATAATATACGTATTTACTCAATTTTAGGTTTCAGAAGAATCTGATCTGAATCCGAAAAAATTTAACGACATTTACAAAGAATAAACAAAATATATACATCATACATCAAACTCCATTACGACGTGTTACAGAGATGAGATTATTGGGAGCAACCTCTTGCACTAGGAAAAGGTTACTAACCGACAATAATTCAAAATTTACACTATCGGCTGAGCGTCCTTTAGGTTATGCTCACGTTTGTTTTCAGTCTAGTTGAAAAATACAGCTTCATTTTAAAAAATATGATCAAAACCTAGTAGAGCAAAATCTAGTTTTGAAAATGGAAACATGGCATCTGCACTCCTATCACGCCAATTAGACTGTTGAATTTAAATTCGCGGATTTTCGTGTTTCTTCGCCGATGCGTAGCATTATACACCTCCCCAAATCCGGAAAAAGTTTAGCGCTGCAGCAGAAATTCCAATTCTACATATTTTGCTTACTGCTTAGATATGTTTCTGTCTTTAATGTGTTTAATACTAAACATGAACTGCATGCAAAACAATCTGACAGTTTGCAAGTGTAGCTTTTTATCACTTAACTTCAACTCTCCGTTAAGGTATATATTTTGTATGGGCTTTATTATTAATTAATTGTCCCTTCAGTTTTGTTACGAACCCCTTCTATCTTGGCGCGACTTGTAGCTCCGATGGCTCAGCGTCAGAGCTTGAATCCGGCAGCCGTGGGTTCGAATATAACCCGAAAGTCGAAGTATTCGGGATTCAGGTGCTGATGTAACTCAGATTTTTCGTTTCTAGGTATGTAATTTGCAGATTTTGAGTTACCAACGAAGAGAAGAAAGTTGCGAAACGACTGGCCATTAGTGGTTCTAAAGGAATCTCGACACCAAGCAAGTTCACCGTCATGATATACTACTCGCTTGTAAGTATTCTTCTGCTGAGATGCCATGTTTTTGTAACGATATCACAACCACCCGGTTTCAGATTTTTTGCCATTAAAATTTAACCTGGTTTCGACTAAATTGTGAAACTTTTAACCCATAACTCGAAATTATGCAGAGCCAAGTAAGTCTCAACGGCCACATCGTTGAGTCTTACATCCAGAAGGTAGTATGACAATCAGTTGAAACTACGGACATACTTATTCCAACTGAAAGCTCTGAATTCTTGCTGCATTGTTTAATGTTGGACTAAAACCCGAAAATGCGCTAAGATAAAAGCTAACACTTGTTCAAAATTCATTCTTTTCAGGTCAAGTCCTAATTACGTTGTTACTCCTAGTTTAATTGGCGCGGGCCGAGTAACACGTAGTCTACTAAATACCATTTGACGTTTTCGTTAACTTTCCTAAGACATTCTGGTACGTAAACGGTAAAGACTCGTTCTTGACCGGATTTGATTTCTTGCTCAAGTTTGAGACTTTTTGGCCGTCTTTGGTACAACTACTCCGTGACCCCTTGTTAACACAAAATTAATTGATTAGTAATAATTAAAGAAGAGAGAAAGTTGCACACCACTAGGCGCCTGAGAAGATCGGGCATCCGGTGCGACTCGAGCCCGCTGTCTCCTGCTTACCGTGCAGACACTCCAATTCCTATATCAATGCAATCCGACTCAGGACAAAGCATTTGGCAGCCTATGGTACACTGGAAAGCTGCTAATCAAACCCTCCAATTGCGTCTGAACCTTCTAACTAATGTTTCAGTATAGAAAAGCTGTGGAGTACTGCTCGTGCGTTTGGAATTTACCAGCTCCGAAGGTAAAAGACTTAAGTCTCGGGTGATGTACGTACACTGTGGTTCGAAATAAGGGTTTTAGCTTGCTACAACTTATGGATTAAATTTAACAATGACACTTGAAATAAATTCATTTAGTAAAATTTTAGACTCGGAGGTAATGACCAACGGCTTAACTGTTAAACGAAATTAGGTCGAGACTAAAGATCTGGTATCTAAAACTAGCTTTTGTAACTAAAAAACTTAAGGTTAGAAAGCACGATTCTTTGGAAACAGAACCTTTGGTACAGATCTTTGAAATCGCTCGTTTTATATTTTCGTTGGCTACCACAAACTGCAGGTACTGAAATCACCATAACTACATTGAAAGTAATTAGTAATAATAATTTATAAATGATTGAAGCGTGATATGCTTCGAGGACATAACTACTGAAACCGTGTGCAACGAATAGATGAAATTCAGTACAAACCTTGACATCTGCAGAACATCATATGATTAGCTTGGAAATATGTGCAGACCTGTGGTATGTCAGATTGACACCTTGAACTGTCGCAATAAGTACCGTCCATATATCCTAGGAACGGCAGTGTATCAGTGGCATGATCACAAACAAGGCCTTCGTTTGAACGTTCCTGAAGCAGGATGTTGCTAATATGAGTTGAGTTGTAACATCGGTCACTGATGCAAGTCATAAGACGTGAGACGCAAAGGGAGGTACAGTTTTGCCCATACTGTGTAAAGCCGTAGTAGTAACCATCATTGTGTAGGGAGAAGGCATCGGTTTGCCAGACTAAGCTGCCTGTAATTACAACGGTACAAGTTTAAATCCACAATATTCCCAGTTTAAACAAAAGTTTTACTTACTCTACTCATCGTCTTAAATTAAACTTTACACACATGTTAGCAGTTACTCAATAGCAATTTGTTTCAGTACCACAGGAAATGGGCAGCGTTGAAAAGCCAACAATTTTGTGCAAATATAACTGGTTACTTGAGGCCAAGAGAGATCCAGCTAGCAATACAGCCAGCATCTCCTGAAGTTCGTTAGGTATCTGCTCCGATAGTAATTATTAACAGCGTTTTTTCTGGCACATGGCGTCTGAAATACAAACATAGAACTTCTGATATCGGTGGTTTTTTACTGCGCTATAAGTGGGGCTAATGTCAAGTCTAATCTTGCAAATAATGAGCTCCAGCACCATTTCACATTCCAGCATAATCAGTCACTAATCAGTAAATGTGCATTTTTCGTGTAATCAGTAATCAGTAAATATATACCTATGGGATGAGTATTTCTTATGCTTATACTTATGCTAAGTACTAGAGTCTTTAATCGTAGAGGATTTGTGGAATTTTCTGGAATTTGGAATTGAAAACAGATTGATTAGCAAGTATCAGCACGGATTTAGGAAGTCTAAATCAACCTTAACAAATCTGTTAACATGTTTGCATTCTTGGTATCTAGCCAGGGATCTTGGAAACAGGATTGATTGTGTGTTTATAGATTTTGCTCGTGCTTTTGACTCGGTTCCGCATGACAAACTAGTGCATAAATTGGAAAGGTATGGGGTTACGGGTCGTTTATTGGGCTGGATTAAAAATATTTTAAGCCAACGTACACACAGAGTAAATGTAAATGGAGTATTGTCGGGAACCTTACCAATTACCAGTGGGGTGCCTCAAGGATCGCTGCTAGGACCCCTGCTGTTTTTGCTTTATATAAATGATTTATCAACTGTTGTAGCACATAGTGCAGTTGAATTATTTGCTGATGATGCTAAGATATTCATTTCGTGTCCAAAATCCTGTTTGTGTAAACTACAAAATGATCTAAGTGCTGTTCATCAGTGGGCTGTAAGTTGGCAGCTTAACCTTTCTGTTCCTAAGTGTCATGCTTTTTCGATTGGGGGTGATCAATTGCTTAACTTGCATATTGGTGGGAATCGCCTGGATTATGTAAACACGGTATCTGACTTGCGAGTGCTTCTAACGGGGGTTCAGAAAGTTAGTCAGTATTGTCGGAAAATAAATAGGTCAGCTTTAATTCTAACGTCTTGAATTTTCAGATCTTTTCAAACTAGAGATCGTAGTTTACTGGTAAGTGTTTAAAACTTATGTGAGGCCTCTTGCTGAGTGTAATACACCAGTATGGTGACCGTATTTGTTGCAGGACATAGATAAGGTAGAACATGTTCAGAGATCGTTCACGAAACGTTTGAGAGGCATGGGTAATTTATCTTACACTGAGAGGCTTAGAGTTTTGGGCTTTGTTATAAGTTTAGACTGCTGTACTTCAGGATAGCAAAAACATGAACTGGCTTAAAGTAACAACAGGCTCTCTGCATTAGCAGTTAGCCGATCTCACAAAAGAACAATTACAATATCGCTACAGCATAGTAACATATCTAAGGATCTTTATCTGTCTACAACAGGCTTGCACAGTCTGGAATATCGTAGATTAATAAATGATGCTGTGTTGTGTTTTAAGATGGTTAGACACTTAGGATAATGTGGGGGGAATTGGGGGGGTGCACACCCCCCAGACCGACAAAAAACGGGCAGACCCCCTCAGCGAAACGGAAAAAGGGCAGACCCTCTCGTCCAGAAAGGAAAAAAGGGTAGACCCCCTCAGCAGTTTTTACTAAAAATTGCTAGCTTTTTAGCAAATTTTGGCGATTTTTTCAAAAAATTTCTTGAAAATCTTTAAAAATTGTTATTTTTTACTAACTTTTGGTCAAGAACGTTAAAAATCTGCAATTTTTACTAATTTCGGGGCAGACCCCCCTAAAATTTTCAAATTTTTTAGGGTAGACCCCTCGCCGAGGTCGGGGTAAACCCCCCAGAATCGGACCCCGTGTCAATGTAATTCTAGACATCTCATTGATTTGGCATTTTCTGACTTTTTTGAGTATTGTCCAGCTGGTGGGATTAGAGGACATGGACTTCGACTTAAACCAATTAAAAGACCGCGATTAGTTGTAACGCAGAATTTCTTTAGTTGGCGTGTAGTTAGACTTTGGAACTCATTGCCTGAAGAAGTTGTAAATGCAGCCACTGTGAATATTTTCAGGCAAAGGATCGAAGAACTAGATTTGGGTGCTTTTTTAATAGGGCGAGGGCTTAGATGACCAGTGCTGGTCTCGCGATATATATGTGATGGGTAGCCTACGTTTTGTCGGTTTTTTGTCTGTATATTTTGTGGACTCTTTGGGTCCATCTGTGTTTCGGATTCTAAGGTTGACTTATGAGGCTAGGAGATTGTCAAAGAACTGTGGAGATTGTCAGAGAACTGTTTGAATCACTGTTTGAATAACTGAATCAAAAACGCATAGAGTTATTTGTTTGGTCGGTTGTTTGTTTGTTTGTTTGTTTAAGGCTTTTGTACTGATTTTGATATGATTTTGATAATGGTTAGTCGTAATATTTTAGTAACAATTAGTAATAATTGGGTTTCCATCTGTGATTGTGACCCCCTCCTCAGTAACTTTGATTGTACGCGGAAATTTCCTGTTTGTTTCCTTTTGTGGGGTCGGTCGCTGATTAATGTGAAAATTGAACAGAAAAATATTTGCTGGAAAGATTAGAAATTGCTTAACTGGGGAGTTTTTCGTCCCCAGGTAACCCCAGGTAAACCCCTTAGCAAACCACCTAAAGAGATAAGATGAAAATTTTTCTTTCATCAGAAAATTATGGCCGTTTTCGATAAAGACTTGTAAGAAACACCGGCAAATGCTGACTGACAGGTACTGGCAGAACAAAGACTGAAACGCTGGGTGAATAACCCAGAACTAATCTTGTTTTTCTCCAAGCAGTCAGTCTTGGGGCAGACTCGGAGCAGAATAGTCGTGTTTTCTCTGCAGAAACCAGTTGTGAAGTCATATAGTTGGAGTACTTTCTGGCGGACCAAGCGTTGTCCGGTTTCAGTGTGGTTTTGACAGTTGGCATAGTTATTGCGGTTAGTCAGTCACTTCGAGCCCCGCTTATTTAACTTTCTATCAGTGCAGCCCAGTGAATTTATCCAAGCCTTATTTCTGGAACAACCTACGGAGTCTTTGGTAAGAGTGTAAGTTTCTCACCCGAGAGCAGCCTTTACGAGCGTTTGTCTTATGTTCTTTTGTTCACCTGATACAGTATTTCACCGTCGTGGTTTGAGAAGCGTTTTGTAAAACTCAGTTAAAAGCTAAATCATTGACTCAGGAATTGCAACTGTTTTGTATCGACAGCTTTTGTCCTTAAGATCCTAACTAATCAAACTTTATTCCTGTATTGTGCTTGTTTATGCGTTTGTACACCTACTTATGCATTCATATACTGTCTGTGTAAACCTGTCTTAAAGAATAGAAACCAACTTTCAGCTCTGTCTCCCATAGGGAATTGATTCCAAATTTAGAAAGTAATTAGAGAAATTGGGTGTAGTTGATGTGTGTGAGAATAGCGCAGTCTAATCAAGTACCGAATGATCACTGATTGCTTAACTTATTGTGATAGTGATAATCTAACGGATAATGCAGTTTTGCCATCATTAACCTAATCCTGAAGAAGGGGTACCGGAAATAGTATCGAGCAGAGATAACCAAAGTAGTTGGTTAGAACTGTAGTAACTAAGGCTATTCTGGGGTTGGAGGCTAAAATCCCCTGAAAAGTTGTGAAGAGAGAAAAAATCCAGTGCAATTGAGAATAAAACTTGGACGAAATTAAACCCTCGAAAGCCTATTTTATTACATGTGGAGCTCCCTCAGGCGAAGAAAAAATTGGGTGTTAATTTTCAAACAGAGCTCTGCATTTGAAAAGAATTCAAATTTGCCTTTGAAGTTTGAAGTGTTAATTAACCCTTTTCCTCGAAAATCTCACGACCTTAAAACGTTTTGCGGTGGTTTTCTAAACTCCCCCTGGGTGACGAAATTATTGTGTGATTGTATCGTCATAATTGTAATTTATTTCCATTAATTTGTTACTTAAATTACATTACGTAGGCCTTAAATTTTATAATTTCGATTATACATACGTCTGGGTGATAAACTTTCAAAATTCATAACTTGACACTTTCGTACGAATTTTGATGGAACAATTTCTCGTTTTGAGACGCTGCTACGTAATATCGAAACCTAACGATAGTTTTGAGAGAGTATTTTATTTTTCTTGAATTTTTCTTGAGTCTTCAAACTTCATTTTGTTAGTTTATTGAGACCAACACTGAACAAATATGCCGAATGAGACAGCTGAGCTTGGGCCGCCTGCGCAGCCAGGGCCCCGGGGAAATCAGAATCATTCCCCTAGTGTTGAGACACAAGTTTTACAAAAATTGACAGACACGCTTTCTGACTTTAATTCAGCTATTAGGGCGCAAGGAGTCGCCACCGCTTACAGTTCAGTCCCCATTTATCATGGGTCGCCCTCAGAGTCTTTCGAGGAGCATCTCGAAAAATATGACCGTTTTTGCCAGGTCATGGACTTTGAGGAAGGGCAGAAAATTTTAACTTTTTCAAGTTCGCTCGAAGGTAGAGCATTAGAACAATTCCGATCAGTGCCAAAAGCTAGTCGCGGAACATGGGCCGAAATGGTCGAAGCCGCTAAGAAAGTTATGATCCCTCCCCACACGGCGCTCCATGCGTCATCTCTTATGTTTCAAGTGAAACAAGAGAAGGGAGAACCCGTGATGGATTATCTCATGAGGCTAAATAGGTACGCGCGATTGAGTTTTACTGAGAAGGATGGGTTTTCAGAAAGCCAGATAGAAGTGTTAAAGTTACGTTTGTTTTTGTTTGGACTGAGGGGCGATTTGAAAGCTCGCGTGCCTCCGGGCTGTAAAACAATGGAACGCGCAGTTGAAAAGGCTTTACAGGCTGAGGGTGAGTACCCAGGTGAAGCATACCCTTCATTTATTGAGCCAAACTTCAGGAGTGGTCAGGACACGCCTGCCGCCATTGCAGAGGCAGAAAAAGCCGTTAAAGAACTAAAGGCAAAGTTTGAGAAATTTGAGATTGACTCTAAGCAGAGCGGAAATTCCAGCAGAAACGGGAAAGGGCGTGATTTGCCTCCCGGCACCACCTGCTTTAATTGTAACAGACCGGGGCATGTCCGTAGAGAATGCCGCCAACCTGGCGGAGGTGCCTATCGGCCTAATAATCAGGGTTCGGACCGAAACTTTCAGAGAAGGCCAGACGCAAATAGGAATTTTAGGAGTAATCAGAATTACCAAGGCCGACGAGAGGGAAATTTTGACCAGAACGGTCGACGGGACCGTTATCAGCCAAGTGATAGGAATTATCAGGGCGATCGTAGAGATGATCGTGGTCCCCGAAGGGAACAGTACGGCCGAAATCAAAATTATGATCACAGGGAGCGGGGTAGAGATTTTCCCCCGGCAATGAAGAGAGAGTATGGTCCAAAGTTTGCTGTGTCCTGCTCTAGGACACAGGAGGGAGGTGGACGCTATGAGGACGGCCCCCGATCTGGGCGTTACTCTAGTGCCTCGAGTTCAGCAAATGGTGATTACCTAGATAATCGCCATAAGGGTGAACAATACCATTCACCCCGCCGTAGACAGGATTCTAGGTCCGATTCCTCAGGGCAATATTCGGTTCGGTCTGCACGAAATGTTTCTAAAAATTGCCTGATGCACGCAAAGCGTTGTCTAGTCTCGCCCCATTTTCAACACAAGATATTGATGTGCCGACAGCCTCTGATCTGTACCTGTCGAGCACCTGAACCGTATATACCGTATGAACGGCCTGTGGTTAGGCCACCTAGTGCTAGTTCACTTACATCAACTGAGGAGGAACTCTTTGTACCTGTTCCTCGCAATTCCACCCGTATGCCTAGTGCCAGGCGGGTCCGCAGAGTGCATGAGCCCATTGTAGACACCAATACAGTTGCAGTCCAGTGCAATCTTGAGTCAATTGAGAATAATACAGAGGATCAGAGTAACGAGAAAAGTAAGCCTAGCCTAGACCCATTTTCCTCAGTGCTCATGTGTTTGCTGTGGGCTATAACCGTGTTGATTCAAAGTTTGAGAAAAGCAGCGTTACCCACTGCATGGGTCTTACTGGCTTTTCTGTTGTCTAAGGCCAACGCACAGACGCAGGCTGACACGGATTCCTCGCGGTTTCTAGCAGATGAAATAGCCAAAATCGGAACCCTCGTTTTACCCCGATGGGGAGCGGTTTTGAGTCCCGCCGGGATAGGAGTCATATCACAGAAAACGGAGTACTTGGCATTGATAGTGCAGTTGGCGGTGCCGCCAATGTCCCCTCAGTGGAAGCCCCCAGAATGGGCTAACGAGGAGGATTGTATAGATTTAGCTACCGGAAAGGCTAAGACCGACCAGTATTGTGTTCGAATGATTAATCAAAGTTGCCCGCAATTTGATTACTTGGAACGTGAGATTGACGCTATTAAGTTAGAATATCGCAAATTATACTCAGGAGTGCTAAACACACACTTTTACTCGAAACTTTTGTCTAGCTTGTGCAGATCTACGCCTGGAGTTTGTACGTCGTACCCGGCTCCGGAACAGACACACAGTCGACCCAAGCGTTTCATTGAATTTTTGTTAGCTGGGGCTTTAGGATTGGGAGGTCTCGCCAACAGTCTAGCCAACACTTACCATATGGGGCAGTTAGATAATCGTGTTTCTGCCGTCGAGCATGGGTTTAATGTTTTGAGAGAGGACCAGCTCAAAATTACTGACTCCATCAAGCGTATAGTTCACGCAAACGAGCAAGTTTATGCCTTTTTACATCACACCGTGCAGGACCTGACCACCTTAATTATCAGGGCTAGGTGTTCAAACTTCTCTTATATGCGACAGATTTACATGCAACTTCTAGCGCATATTTTCACTTCTTCTTTGAGAGATGGCTTAAATTCTGTTATGAGAGCTGGACTACATTCAGAAATTAATCCAAACTTGATAAATCTACAGACCCTTAAAGGAATTATTAGAACTCATCCGTCTTTGCGAAATTCCTTACTTAGTCAAGAGCCAAGTTTGATTTATCAATTTGGAAAAGTCTATCCGATCAAAATTGATTTTAATACCTTGCGATTTGGATTTATGCTTGAGATTCCGGTTCCGTTGGAACAGGAGGTCCGCCCTCTGTACGCTATTCACAACGTCGGCTATAATTCGCGGGAAAACGGAATTACTGCTTTAGCACCTTTACCTGAGTACGCGCAAAGGTTAGACACCGGTGAGGTTAGAGAAATTGATGTCTCTGAATGCAAAACCGCGCCCGGGCTATGGTTCTGCCCCCCTAACGCTATTGTGACTAGCTTAAAAGCGAAATGTTTGCAAATTTTGATTAGTCATCCCGTTGAGCGCATGGGAAAGGAATTTGAACACTGCCGAGAGTATATTCAGGTGAAAGTTTTAGATAATTCTACGATTTACCGTACGACACCGGCAGGAGTTTTAATTAGGACTAACTATACTGAAGTTATTGTCGCCCGCTCCCCTTCACTGAATCACGTAGCTGAGGGAGAAAGAGTAGCTGTACCCGCAACGGGAACACTCTGGTTCGAGCATGGACGCTATTTGCACCTGATTATTGGTAACACCATTTTAACTAGTACCCTGGGTATTGCAAAAACCACCGTAACGACTTCTGATTTGAAGGAAATTATCGTTCCCGCCCCTTTGGGACGGATCCCGTTACATTTTACTGAACTTTCTACCGCTGCTTATGAAAATGAGCAAGCCAAAAATTTGATTCAAAGTCAAGTAAAAAATTATGTACATTTGCCGCTGATCCCATTAGAACTTAAACATGGACTAGTAATAGTAATAGTAATTGTTTTGGTAGGATGTCTCATAGTTTGGTGGATTACACCTTGCGGTAGGAAATTCAGGGCCAGAATACGTAACCGACGAGGTCCCCCACCACGACCTGACCGACCCACTATTTCCGCACCTGCAGAGAGTAGAAACTTACAGGAATCCCTGTTTAGTGACGACGAGGAGGAACGCCCTATAGAATTGGGAAACCTATCCGTTAAGAGCGACCCTATGCCATATCGGCCAGGTGAGAATTTAGAAATGTCATCCGCAGAGAGAAATCGTAGATCAATGGCCAACCGTTGCCACGTGATGGCACACTATAAGCCTATGTCCCGAGACACCTCCTATGCCTCGTCTATTTCCGACTACGGACATGACCACTTGGACCTGAGTTCTCGGCCTATGACTGATGACAGTCCGGAAAGTCAACCGTCACCACTAATTGATCTAGATTTCGGAAACTCTAAAATAAAAGGAGAGAGAATCGTGCGCTTTTCGCGACAAGTAACCTTTGAGGGTTCTGAGGATGAGAACAGTGGGTCGCCTGGTCATACACAGGCCGACGCCGCCACGAGCCCTTTCAAGCGACATGTGAGACCAATTAGTCCTGAATCTGACGGATCAGGACCACAGACTCGCTCAGGAATTAGGAATTCCGGAAGAACTGTAAATGCACATTCTGTTTTGATGGTACGAACTATACCGTTGATGATCAGTTTGCTTTTGGTAGGTAGACCAGTGGATGCGCTTTTTGACACTGGTTCTTTAGTATCTGTCGTCTCGCAAAGTTTAGTCGAAAAGCTGGGCTTAACCACTACGCCAGTAGAAACTTTAGGTTCACTTCGCACTGCTAACGGTGGAAAATGCCAAATTTTGGGGTATGTTAAAATACCAATTCTTTTTCGGGGAGCCGAAAGACGTTTACCTGTTCATAACTGGAAATTCTTAGTGGTTGAAAAACTTACAACAAACTGTATCCTGGGATCTGATTTCATGGTAACCTTTCCTGGAGAAATTTCCTTAGATCTAGGGCAGCACACGATAACTTGGCCAGCGCTTGACGGCACCCGTGTGACCTTGCCTCTTACTATACCAGCTAAACAGAAAACGAGCAGAACTTTTCAGATAGCCATGACCAAACGTGAATGTTGTACTTGTCAACTGGAGGAGGAAGTTGTTTCCCTGCCTCCTAGGCCGTTACCTATGATTTACGTAAATCTGAATGGGCAACTCGTGCAAACTTTATTGGATACCGGCGCAAATTTGAGTTTAATGAATGAAAGTTTAGTAAGACATTTAAGGCTGAAAATTCTACCTATGGATAGACCACTACGTGCGGAGGGTGTTAATGGCCAAGCCTTAAAATTTCGGGGAGCCGTCAAAGTTCCAGTTGAATTTTATGATACGCCTGGGATTACTGTTGAACACACCTTTTTGGTACCAAAAGGTTTAGCAGAAGACTGTTTAATTGGAACTGATTTTCTACACGAACATGGAGGGGATTTGACTTTAAGTTTTGTGCAGGGTGAATTAAAATTGTCAAAGCCTGAGAGGCCCCCCATGATTGCCAAATTGATCCATCACACGCCTGTTACGCAGACTGCCTATAGAGTGTCAGCAATTAGGAAAGTTACAATCCCTGCCTACTCTGAAGTTACTGTACCTGCTTTAGTCGAAAGTATGGACAAATTAAAATATGATGGATTTTTTGAACCTTCTGAATTGAAATTTGAGAGCAACGACTCTTCTATTCAAGTCATGCCTGCTATGGTCAATTTGAGACAAAGACTAATACCGGTTTTAATGAAAAATAAAACGGGCCGGCCGTTGACTGTCTACGAAAATTCTACGCTGGGTAATGTTACACCTCAAAATGAACTTAGGAGAGGTCAAATTATGCGTGAGTACAAGCCACTTGTCAATGAACATGGTGAGACAGTCTGTCTCAGAAATTCATTCAAGTCTAATTATGCTCAGGGTATTAATGGAAACCAAAATTTCAACGTTAACACCTGCAAACTTAATCGTCCGTGCAAATTGAATGACCTCCCTGAGGCCATGCGCGAAATTTCTTTCGACAAGGAAAATTTGAGTGGGGATGAAATTGGACAATTTTTGGGACTTCTAAACATGAATAAAGTTTGTTTTTCTTAGCATCCGTTTGATATCGGAAAATGCACCATTTTTAAAGCACATATTAACACTGGTGAGTCAAAACCAATTTATGCAACCCCTTACAGGTTACCCGTGCATCTGCGGCAACCGCTATTAGAGGAACTTACAGAAATGTTAAAGTACGGGTTAATAAGGCCTTCAACAAGTCCTTGGAGTTCGCCCATGATCTATGTTCCTAAGCCTGGGGGTAAATTACGACTTTGTGTAGACTTCCGAAAAGTTAACAAGATCAGTGATCCGGACTTTTATCCGATCCCGCGCATAGATGACATAATGACCTCTTTAAAAGGAGCTAAATACTTTTCCACTATCGATTTGAGCAAAGGCTTTAACCAAATCGAACTAGATGAGGAATCTAAAGCGAAGGCTAGCTTTAATACTTTTCATGGGCAGTTTGAATATAACGTTTTGCCCTTCGGTTTAAAGTGCGCACCTGGTAATTTCCAGCGTTGCATGGAGCGAATTTTAGGAGATTTGCAGTGGAAAAAGTGCATTATCTATATCGATGATATTCTGATTTTTTCAAAAACTTTTGAGGAGCATTTGGAAATTATGCAGGAAGTTTTTGATCGATTACGTGCGGCTGATTTAAAAATGAATCCTGGAAAGTGTCATTTTTTGAAAAAATCGGTAACCTATCTCGGACATATTATTTCTGAGCAAGGGGTCGAGCCTTTGAAAGAACGAATCCAAGCTATTCACGATCTGGCAGTGCCCACAAACATCAATGACGTCGAAAGTTTTTTGGGTATGTGTGCCTATTATGCGAAATTCATTAAGGGTTTTGCACATTTAGCCGCACCACTTTATTCGTTAAAAAAGAAAGGGGTCCGTTTTGTTTGGAATAACACTCACCAACAGTCCTTTGATCTGCTTAAGAAAAGTTTAGTGGAGGCACCTGTGCTTGCACATCCTGACTTAGCGAAGGGATTCATCTTGCACACCGATGCATCCGATTTAGGTTTAGGAGCCGTTCTGTCACAGGAACAGGATGATGGTAAATACCACCCTGTCGCATATGCTGCTAGATCTTTAAAGAAATATGAGCGAAATTACTCTACACATGATAAGGAATGTTTAGCTATGAAATTTGGCATTGAACACTTTCGTCATTATTTGTATGGGGGTCCTCCTTTCACTTTGTTTACTGATCATTCCGCATTGAGATCGCTAATGAAACACCCCCCACGAAATTCCCGGCTAGCTAGATGGCAGATGACTTTTTCAGAGTATGATTTTGAAATTAAACATCGGAATAACCCACAGCTCCGAAACGCTGATGGACTCTCTCGAAACCCACTTTTTGCCGATATTGCTAAAGGTTTACTTGGAGACGAAAAAGAAAATGATCGAAAATTTGTTCAAGTGCATCAGGATGAAAGTGAAGAGCTAGTTGCTCACATAAACTCCGTAGTCGTCCGCAATGGAGCCCGGAGGGCTCAAGATCCTAACATCTCTGTTGTCAATAAACTACGCGCTAAAAAGGGCGTAACCACTGTTCGATCCAAAGTTTCAAAAATTTCGTAACCCTCTAGCTCCAGTAGCTCAGACGAAGAGAAAAGCCAACCTTCACCTGAGAAACAGCCCAAATTGAAGGGCGCCGGTAAAATATCCAGTTCAGATTCCGAAGAATCGGAGCCAGCGGGTAAGAGGTTAGTTAGACCAAGAATCTTAGACCTAGGCTATCCTAGTAAGGCATACGAGAAGTCAATAGAACCGCGATCCGAACGGCAATCTCTGGATACCAACCGTCCTAAACGGAATGACCCGGCTACAGCCATGTTTAGCGAGGTTTTCCACCATGCCGTACGCGATAACTCTAATGTTTCTCTTAATCCCAAATCTTGGACAAAGTTACAAGCCTTGCAGCGTGAGGATTTACTTTTGAATGGCATCATAGACTATAAAGTTAATGGAAATCTACCTAGCAATTTTAATCTCGCAGTCAAAATTACTTCGCTAGCTGAGCAATGCGATATGCGCGACGACGTCTTAGTGCATTTAGAGAAAGTACGGGACACAACCCTCGAAGTTTTAGCTGTACCCGAAAGTTTACGAGATGAGGCACTGGCTGCGTGTCACGATAGTCCTTACGCCGCACACAGCGGAAGAAATAAGACCTGTTTTCGATTGTCTCAACATTTTTGGTGGCCCGGAATGTATACGGACGTTAAACGTTGGGTAGAATCCTGCCCGCGCTGTCAAAAACGGAAAGGCCCACCCAAAAATCCTAAAGCACCTTTACAGCATGCTCCTATGGCTGTAGAACCTTTTGAGCGTGTTCACTGCGATCTCATGGATGTAAGCAAAGTTTCCAGAAGTGGCATGAAACATATTTTGAGTTTTGTCGACGCCTTTTCGAAATATGTCATTGCAATTTCTATTAAAAATAATACAGCCTACACGGTGGCACAAAGTTTTCTCGAGTTTGTCATTTTGCAATATGGCTCTCCAAAACTGCTTATTTCAGACCAAGGAAAGGAGTTTGTCGCGCTGTTAAATAAGGAAATTTGCTCGCAAGTGCAGACTCGAAAACTTGAAACTACCCGCTATCACCCCGCTGCTAATGGCCAAGTTGAACGTTGGCATCGGACCTTACTTGATATGTTAGCTACGGTAACCGAAAATCACTTGGAATGGGATAACATGGTCCCTTATTGTCAATTTGCTTATAATACTTCTATAAATTCGACTACGGGTGAAACCCCGCATTACCTTTTGCATGCCTGGGATCCCGTTTTGCCTAGTGCAACCAATGTTTCCATACCTACTGATCGAAAATATTCTGGGTTTGATTATGTTAGAGAGGCAACTGAAGCATTGCAGTTAGCCTGGTCTTTAGCTCGTGAAAAAATAGGAGCTGCTAGAAAAATTCAGGATGCAAATTATAATCAAAATGCAGTTGAACCGAAATTTCAGGTTGGTGATTTGGTTATGATTAAGGCATCTAATGTTGCAAAACGAGATCAGGTTTTCAAACTCTTGGATAAGAAAATTGGACCATATCGTATAGAGAAATTATCGGGTGTGTCGCAGAGGTTTATCCTGCAGGAAATCGACGCGCGAAAAGAGTTAAAGTTCAGTTTAATAACATGTATCCTTGTGTTGAACCTCGTGTGATTACGGCACCCGTTCACGATCATGATGATTCAACCTCAGATAAGGACGAATCTCCTGCTCCTAAGGAGCGGCACTCGAAAGCCGCCAAAGTACCACTGCAGCCGGAACCTCCTCAAGCACCGCCCGCTGCTGACTCTCCCTCTGAAAATGAGGACCCGCAACCGGTAGTTCGCAAGCAACCAAGTCGAAAATCTAAAATTACTCGCTCAGATACTAGTCCGGAAAAACCGGCTGTGAAACCTCGGAAGCGAGTTCCGCTATCTCCTAAACAGAAAAGTGTTGCTCCTGTGAAAGTCGCTGTTTCTTCCCAAGATTCTGCTTCAGAATCAGATAGCATTCCCCAGTTCGTGGGCGAAGAATCCTTGACACCCGAAAAAGATCCCATTGCTTTTAACCGTAGACATTTCTTTAATCCAGTCGACGCTCGTTGGCAACGCCATATGGCGTTACTACGTGGTCTACCAATTGACCACATTCTGCCTGAAATGATGAGGCATACCCCACTCCACGAGCCGTATGAGGTAATTAATGTTATCGGGGATGGGAATTGTTACTATCGCGCCATCTCTCTGGCCATCACAGGCTCTGAAGAGCATTGGGTACATATTAAACGAGACTTGCTCACGTTTCTTGAGACATACGAACATAAACGGCGATTCCGTACACTGTTTAATGATCTCGAATCTGTTAAAAACAGACTCACCAAAACCGCCGAATATGCCACGGATGATGAACTCTTCTTGACTGCTGCCTGGCTACGTACGCCTATACAGTCATATTCAAAGTTTGGTCCTGTTTGGGCATGGCAACAATTCTTGCCAGACGCTTTACTTGGATCCAGCCAAAGTTATGAAAGAAATTCGCTCTATCTCTACAATGAGAATAGCGATCACTTTATGGTAGTGCTATCCGTACAGACGCCTGCCGGATTCCAATGGCCTACCAAGAACGCACCTAAAATCAAGATTATGGAACTAGTTTCTAGTTCGTCCTCGAACCAATCTTCCCCTGCCGATGATCCTAAGAAATCCGCCAGATCCTCTGCGCCTAACGTAGAGAAACTGTTCCGGAAAGCCCTTTGTTTTCTGGGCCAAGTCCCCTTTTTCAGAATCCCTTTAGGAGGTCCAAACGTGGAAATACCTCCTCTGATCCTACTTCGGGTCGTCACTCGTCTGAACAATGAGTTTGGACGCTAAACAGTACTGTGATTGTAAAATAGAATTTGTATAAAGTTGTAAGAAATAATTGCCAAGTTTGTAAAGGAATTTGTAGAACTTTTAGGAACAGTGCATTGCACTCTAAGACTGTATAGTTTTGACTGTTGTAACTTTGTATTGACCAAACTTCCTTCTAGCGAATAGTGTTTTGTTTTGTGAATAAGAGGTCTCGGTTATAACATCTGTACCGATGATCTAGAACTTGGTTTTGTTAAAGTTGCTCCATGTTGGGCATTGCCTCAGTACATAACATCCGTACTGTAGGAGGAGATGTGTATTAGCTATTGCCGTTTGCTCCATGTTGGGCACAGTACCTCGACTTCAACATCTGTCGATGGTATAGGCATGAATTCGCAGGAGTTAGGTCTTCGGGCTAAGCCCATGTATTGCCCTCGGAAATTCTTGTCCGAATTGGGCATCGATAACAATGCTTGTGTAGAAAATCTAGGTTTGTAACTTAACTAATCTAGAACCATAAAAATGTTAAAAATTTTTAAAATAACACAAAAATAACTAATGTACTGTATAGTTTAATAAATGTAAACTCTATACGTAAGTTAATGTCATCATTGTAAAATAAATATCTTTAATAGAGTTCTATTATTGTACAGACTGCTAGAATAAAATAAAATTTATCATAAAAAGCAATATAAAACATAGAAAATCCTCAAAAATATCAAAAAACCATTATTATTCGTCTTCTTCTTCTTTCTTCGTTAAGTAATATTATAACACAGTATAATCTGTAAGTGTTATAATAAGTAACTTGTAGTTATTTGATATGCGTAGTATTAAGTATTAATCTTGTCTCTAGCGCGCTGACATCCAATAACTATTAATCGATAAACCGCTGACATAGTAACCTTAAGTAGTGTAGTTTGTTAAGTTTAGCTGACTCCTTCTTTACTGAATGTTTGATTGTGAGTGTTCCATGGATTCTTACCTGAATGTTCATAGGTCTCCTCTCGTCTCTAATTGTGTGTTGCTTGAGTGAATGATAATTGTTGCTAATTAGTGTGGATAGTTATCTAACAGAGCATGGTGTTGCTAGGAATGTCTTTACTAAAAGTTAGCATGAAATTTAGATTTACAAATGGCTCCCAAATTGGTTGTCACGTCAGTTGAAGCCGATGAAAAGATTGAAGGTGTTGCTGAACCAGAGTTTCCCTTGCCGTTAGATTGCCCTGAATCCCTAAGAGGTCCTCACCGTTGGAGTAGTGATTTGCCTGAAGGTCTCAAAATGGAGCCTGGAATGATTGATATCTACACAGATCCCCGTAGAGCTGAGTTGTTTCGTCCTGATATGCGTGTGCATTTAGTGTTTCAAATTGCCCAAATTTGCACGTTCCTGTGCTTGCAGTGTTTTTGGAGAGTTGGTTTAAGTTTTTATGGAGTCCCGTTTGTGGTATTTCCGTTGTCTGATGATGTGCGTTTGTCCCGTGATCCTCATAAGTTGCGTCTGCTTGAGCTTGTTCCCTCATTAGGAGGTGGAATGTTTCGTTGTCCTAACATTAGGTGTCAGTGTCCCAAAGTTGTTATTTTACATGAGCATGGGGACTGGTATTATGGTAACGGTGTGCAAGTGTTGCCTGCAGAGGCTAGGTTCCTGTTAAATAACATCCATCGTGTATTTCCGTTGCATGTACCGTGTGATGTCTTAGATTACCGTATGCGTATGCTTGGTGAGTGTCCACCATTTCATCCTATCACCCTTAACTAAGTTCCTCATTCCTTAAGTCCATAACTACGAGTAAGATAACTACGAGTAAGATCCTTATCCCTTAGTCGTCATGATCCTTTAGTCCCTAGCCACAACTTTAGGTTGATTCTAGCGTAGAAGCAGATATAATGTTGTGTGTGCGTAGTGTGAATGTTGATAATTTTCCCTAAGATCCTTATTTTCCTTTTGTTTTGTAGAATCATGTCAAGTTACGTCGCCCGTTGGTTGGCCCAGTGTGATCTGTTGAGTGAGGAGAGTGATGATGATTATCATTCGGCAGCTGCCTACCTGCCGTCGTCCTGGTCCTCGTCTTCTTCTTCTTCTTCTTCTTCTTCCTCCTCTTCCTCTTCGCCGTCGTCCGGCATTGGGTGCTGGAGTCGTTCCCCTTCCGTCCTGCAGAAGGTCCATCGGCTGAGATATGATCCCGGTCCCCCGGAGAGCTGTTGTCCATCGTCCGCTCAGCGAGGTCCAATGCGCGCTGAAAGCCAACTGCCGTCGGAGCTGAAGATGCTCCACCACCGTGGCCAACGAGATGTCATCTACTGTGCGCCAGGTGCCAATGATAAGTTCGTCCCCTTCCGCCCCCTCTGTGTGTTGAGTTCTGATGTGGTTGCGTGTTGCACTCTGTTGTGTGTGAATTGTTTTTGGAAGTTTAGTTTAAGTTATTTTGGAGTGCCTTTCCGTTTTGTTCCTGCACCTACTAAGTTTCAGTTTTATGATTTTCCTACTAAGTCCTCTCTGTTGAGTTTAGTTCTTCCTAACCGTTCGCCTGCCTTTGGTTGTCCTAACAGGATCTGTTTGAGTTCTTCTACTATCATTTTGCACGAGATCCCTAATTGGCGTTTGCATGGGCCGTTCACTATTCGTAACAAGCATCCTATTTTTGTTGAAACTTTGTTGGATTGTTTGCCTGGATTGCATGATCCTCCCATTCCGGAGGATTTTCTAAATGTTGACTTTTAAGTTTGTTTAGTTGAGGTGCGACTATCTAGATTGTAACATCAGCCCTTCTAGACTCCCAGTTGTTTATACCTATAATCTAATAATGCTAAGTTAGTAGAGTAGTAAGTTCTCACAGATAATAAGTAATATAGTTAGTTGCACCCATCAGTTTCCTTTCATTTCTTTCTGTTCTTTTCCTTTCCTTTCCTTTTCCTTTTGCACCATTTTTTCTGTTGTCTGTATGTTTTCTTTTAGTTGAGTACAGAATTCGGCAGTACTGAGTTTACCCCCACTTACGGCGTGTCCGGACCCAGGATCCCCTAGGCATACAGTAAATACTGCCCGGTTGTGTCCAATTTACGCACGAGTTTTACTATGTTTTACGTTAACCACCTCCACCATCCTTAACTTAGTTGTTTGTAGTACTTGATTTGATTACTAACGCACACTTGAATTGATAGAGAATGTTTATTCGATGGAACTAAAAAATGCTAATCATAGAGTAGCAAGCATTAATTTGATAGTAGCTGTTTCGTTAACCATGCATGTCGTGTACTAGTTTCAGATTCTTTCTTTTCTGCACTGTTTGGTTCCAGTTCCAGCACCCTTCACCATGGACCTTGAAGCACAGCACACCTGCACTTGGATTTGTCATGAGTTTCACCTTATTGTCGGTTTTGTTTTCTTAGTTTTTGAAGGTAGAGTTTGAGAAGAGAGAGAGTGCGAGTTTCGACGTGATTTTATAGTCGATTTTTAAGGGATAATTTCCGAATACTAAATCTAACGCTGACAGTTTGATTTCAAACATCTTCGTTAAAAGGCTCATTACTGTGCTAAACAATGCCGACCAAGAGAAAATGGGTCTAGGCTAATTTTACCAGACCTTAGACCAACTTTCCCATGACTTAGGCTAACTTTCCCTGTTATTGGGCTGATTTTTCTAGCGGTAGAAATTATTGTTTGCGAGCATCAGAGTTTTGCTGACGTAATAACGATTTAGGAAAGAGAGAATATTGACTCCTGTTGTGATTAATCGCTGACTAAAAGTGCTTCCTAATTTCCCAAGTTTCGTCCCAGAGTTTGTGAAAGCTGATACAAATTTCCCCTTGAGTGTTTTCTCCTTGCGAATAAAAGTTAGATACTTCCCCTGGTGGACAGAATAAGGTCCTCGAGTGATTTTTCGTCGGTAGCTAGGCATACTTGCTAGCTACCCTTGTTTAACCTTACTTATTTGTGTGTGTTCGATTTTAGGCTGAATCCCAGCAGTGGTATTTTTCTGGTTTCTTGGTCCAGTGGTGGTTGGTCCGATGGTTCGATTCCCGGCCAGCAACCTCAGCGTGCAGCCCGTCAGACCGTATCCCGGTCGCCAGGACAGCGTCAGCGTCAGCGTCAACGTCAGCGTCGGCGTCAGCATCATCGCCAGAACAGCGTCATCGCCAGAACAGCGTCATCGTCAGCGTCAGCGTCATCGTCAGCGTCATCGTCAGCGTCAGCGTCAGCATCGTCAGCATCGTCAGCATTCCCCGTCAGACCGTATCCCGGTCGCCAGGACAGCGTCAGCGTCAGCGTCAGCATCGTCAGCATCGTCAGCATTCCCCGTCAGACCGTATCCCGGTCGCCAGGACAGCGTCAGCGTCAACGTCAACGTCAGCGTCAGCGTCAACGTCAGCGTCAGCGTCAGCGTCATCGCCAGAACAGCGTCATCGTCAGCGTCAGCGTCATCGTCAGCGTCATCGTCAGCGTCAGCGTCAGCGTCAGCATCGTCAGCATCGTCAGCATTCCCCGTCAGACCGTATCCCGGTCGCCAGGACAGCGTCAGCGTCAGCATCGTCAGCATCGTCAGCATTCCCCGTCAGACCGTATCCCGGTCGCCAGGACAGCGTCAGCGTCAGCATCGTCAGCATCGTCAGCATTCCCCGTCAGACCGTATCCCGGTCGCCAGGACAGCGTCAGCGTCAGCGTCAACGTCAGCGTCAGCGTCAGCGTCATCGCCAGAACAGCGTCATCGTCAGCGTCAGCGTCATCGTCAGCGTCATCGTCAGCGTCAGCGTCAGCATCGTCAGCATCGTCAGCATCGTCAGCATTCCCCGTCAGACCGTATCCCGGTCGCCAGAACAGCGTCATCGTCAGCGTCAGCGTCATCGACAGCGTCAGCGTCAGCGTCAGCGTCAGCGTCAGCGTCAGCGTCATCGGCAGCGTCAGCGTCAGCGTCAGCGTCATCGCCGTCATAATTATCATCATCCTCATCAGATCTCCTGCCCGTGGCCCTGCCTGGCCACCTATCCTCCATCAGAACTGATTGGACTATTGCCACAGTGATGACCTAACTGTTTGAATTTCTGCCACAGATGATTCCTGGTCCCATCCTGCTCAGGCGCTGGTTACCATGATTCGGTAACCACTCCCGATTGACAGTTGGGAGTACTACTGAACTCTCTTAGCGCCAACACCCGGATCTACCTCCTGATCTAAAACGTTAACAGTTTTGTAAAATGTATGCATAAACGGTAGTGGTATTGTACTCTGCGGTTTCTTCCTTTTGCCTAAAAAGGATGGTAGCTTTAATTGTGTTTGCTGACTAGTTAGCCGTGAGCGTTTGTGGTTGTGCCCCCGGTTTGCTCCTTTCGTCCTAAAAGGTTCCTCGGATTGACTCCTTTGGCTGATTAAAAACTAATCTGGCAAACTGTGGCGATTACTTGTCTAGTATTGCGTTTTGTCTGTTTTTGTCTGTATATTTTGCCCCCCTAGTGTAACTTTACCGGCTTTTTTATTGTGTGAAGTGTGATGGGTAGCCTACGTTTTGGATGTCTTTGTCTGTATATTTTGGGGCCACTCTTGTCTTTGCATTGCCCCTACTGTCCAGAGCCTACGAATCTTGAATATGGGAATAACAGGCTTGTAATGGAAATGAAAAGAGAACGTACAGAATTGACAAAAAGATATCATACTTTTGTTGGATATTTGTTTGTTTGTTTGTTGGTTTGCTTGTTTGTTTGTTTGTTTAATTGTCTAATTGTGGTTGAGCTAATTCGATAACTAATAATATTAACTAATTGTAAAATTTTTTTAATTGTGGTTAGCATGGTCAGCATAACTCTGGCCCCCTGTTTGTGATTGTGAATGTGCATGGAAATTTCCTGTTTGTTCCGTTTGCTGGGGACTTGTGCTGATTAACCTGTAAATTGAGCAGAAAAATATTTGTCAAACTTCTTACCTGGGGAGTTTTTCGTCCCCAGGTAAGCCTCTTAGAAACCAATTTAGAAACGATAAAAATCTTCTCCCTTTCTAATCGGAAAATTATGGCCGCTCAGTAAAAGACTTCCAACAGGCACCGCAAAATCCTGACTGACAGTTTCAGTCAGGACAAAGAGCGATAAGCTGGGTGACTGACCCAGTCTCTGTTTTGTTTTGGCCCAAGTCTTTAGTCTTGGGGCGGACTCGGTGGAAGACAGTCGTACTCTTCTCAGTTATTTCTATAGCTCAGTGCGAGCGTTACTTTGCTCAGGTAGAGCGGTGATTTGGTAGAGATTTAGTTACCCAGTCTTGTCTGATCTCGAGCTTGCAATCTGTACTGCATTACTAGCCCCTAGTCGAGTAATATCTTCAACCTATTCACTTGTGGTTTAAGCTTGCATTTCTCTTACACCTCACCTGCGGAGCGATATATTGGTAAGCGTAAGTTGGAGTCAAGAGTGAGCCGTTGGCCAAGTTTGTCACAGTGTAAAATCAGTTTAACCAGCGTTGATTTAACTTTTGAGTATTGAATTACAGCATATTTTGGAGTCCGAATCTCTTAGCCTTACTGTATCTATTGCATGTAAATTGTGAGTAGCCTTGCGAGAAGCTATACCTTTATACTGTCTTTGTAACCACGGTCTTTGTAACCAACTGAATTGTAATTATTTCTCTGTAGATGAATCTTTGAATTTGGAAGTGTATGTAATTTTCAATGCTCTTAGATTAATAGAAACCTAAATTTTGGTCTGGTCTCCCATAGGGAATTGTCTATTAGGCATTTTGATGTACCTAGGGTCAGCTTGTTGGTAACAGTAACATTTTGAAGGAGTAATTAGCCTTTAACTTTAAACCAGTCTAACAATCGCGCGGAACTTTACTGAGACCTTTCAACTGTTTCTAAACTGTTAAACTAATCATCGCCTGACGAAGTGGCAGGGAAGCCAGGATCGTATTTCACACTCCGGCTGAGTTAGATTAGAGACTATAATTGGTGGTTAACCCTGGAGAAGAGCCGTCCGTGGCCCTACGGAGCAGAACAGCCGCTTTTATATTGACGTAACTTTGTAATAATTCGGGCTAGCCTGTGGGTTGGAGGCTGAAGTCCCCTGGAGTACTACGAAACGGATAAAACCAGTGCCACTAAGAGTTAAAACCTTGAACAAATTAAACCCTCGAAAGCCTATTTTATTACATATAATTTCCAACTAGAAGCTGTCGACTTCCAATCTGGGAGATGACCAACCATCAGCGTGTGCAAGGCAGAGCGTCTGTATATATGCTGTGGCTGCTGTCCAGATGAAGACTGGGAAGCTCTTGTTACTCTAAGAAGTCACCGAAGATCATGAAACCTCATTGCCGAAGTGGCGTGTCCGGCTAAACGCCCACTGTCACGACTTACGACTTGGGGGGATGAATAGAATGATGATGCGACCAGCAGTGACCTTGATCTGATCATCTTCACCTTTGAGCAATCTCAATTTTTGTATTTGGTCTGGAAACTCGTAGACTCAAGCCATATCCGGCATCATAGAACTATGCAGGGACAATCAACTGGTGACTATGAACTTCGAAGAGGATAATCTGTCTGACGCAAAACTAATGGCACATTAACCATGATCCAAACGCTGGATCCTGCAGACAAAGAATAAAACATCCCAAGGCTTTTCTATTCCCCACCATCGAGTTATGTTGTCTCATTCATCAACGGTTCTTGATGTTGTCAAGATTTTGAATCAGCATCTTGAATATGTCTTTGCCGGTGTACATGTTTTTGCGTCATGATTGGTCCTGGACATTAGACTGCGCCAGCACAACAGCATTATGGTTGTCATGGGTAGTGTTTGAGTTTGAGGCCGGCCGGACCCTTCGGCCGGCGGCCGGTAAGCCTGTGGGCCGGCTACCGGCCTGGAGCAGTTTGCGGAGCAGCTATTATGACTGCTAAGATATTAATTTTCAGGTGTTATATTAGAACAACGTAGTTGTACGTGTACACTGATTGCACAAACCAGACAATAACCAGATTTGGAGTTCATTTTGGCTTAGTTACTCAAAATTGTAAGTTTCTGACTGTTGAATTGCATCCCGGCCGGTAGCTGGCCGTCGAGCGAAAGTTGGCCGGCCTCAAACACTAGTCATGGGACGATATTAGCCGATACTGCCTGATTACTTCGGAAAATTGAAGCAATCATAGGCAAAGAAGGCACATTTCACTAAAAATCTGATTAACAAACTGAACCTCACCATTATTCACGCTTTTCTTCCGAGTCGGCATGAGAGAATAGATTTGATCGTTGATTACAATTACGGAATAAGAGTTAATTGAACAGAAATCAAATTTCAACTTTGGCGGAGCTGTAAAATATTACATCATCACAACAAAATTCATAATTCTGATGGCTAAATATAAATACATACATACACTCAACATACTAGGTAAATAACATTGTTTTTAGAAAAAAGTCTGGGAATTTTGAAAACATTTTGACGCTGTCGGCACCCTTAATATTACAATTAACTAATAACCAAGGCGCCAGCCTATTCATACATTTTAAAACAGAAAATCTTTCGATTTCTTGTGCATTATTTTATTCTGCTATTAGTTCACAATTTCAGCAAAAATTCACAAAAGTGTTGCACAAAGGGTTATTGCAGGGATGTGTATTGAGCTTTATGCTTTAGGTCGGTGTCCCTTTCAAGCTCGCCCGGTCGGCAAAACTATCTGGTCCGTTCCTGGCTTCAGGGGTCAGCTCACTGGACCCTTCCGGCTTATCGGAATAGGCGAATTCTCAAATTAAAATGTACAAATTGCTAAGCACTTCTTGAAAAACGTGTTTCACATAAATGGTTTTTAAAGTAATTGCGCTAACTGAATAATCTGTCTGTCTGTCTCGAGATCAGAAGGGCCGTGGTTCGATCGCCGGCTGGGCTAATTATTTACTTTCGTTAAACTGTGGCAATCATGCCGACGCTGAAGGGACTGTAATCTGTTGTTATTAGGTACAGCAAAATCTTGTGCAAAACATCATGTAATTACTAAGGTGCTGGTTCGAGTTCGTGTATGTTTGGGCAGTAAAAGCGCAATTGTAGTTGAAATTTATTCAAATTTACTACAATTACACGTTTAGCCTGGAAAATATTTTAGAACAGTCGTAGCGTGATAATTTGAGTTTTGGAGAAATTTGGTTTAATCCGCTATAACTGGCACTGAGTGAGTACCCTGCACGGACGAACTTATAATCATTGGAACCGTCTCATCAAGACCTACAAAATTGCTCCGGATAGTATTCTTCGACTCCTTACGGTTTAAGAGATAACTGCGAAAATTAATTTTCGAGGTCCAAAACTGGCCATTTTTCGAAAAATCAACTATTGCAAGATTTCGACAATTTCAACAACGCTGGTTGTTAATTTTCAATTTAATTTTCAATTTCAACATCAAGAATTGATCATATTTGTAGTCCTAAAGCATATGTTGTGCGGCATCTGTGCCTACGCACAGCAACGGAAAGGTGAAATTTTGAAAATCGCAACCAGATTGTTTTGAACACGGATTTCTCTCCACTCATGCAACCAAGAACCAATTAAAAACTGCTTTAGGCACGCATTTTTGAGACAATTACCGAGGGCTATTTTTCATGCTTTCGCGTTTTGTCTTTCCCTTCGAGAGAAATAAACATCCAAACTTGATAATTTTGGCGAAAATCAGACATTTTCTCAAAATCTGGTTGAGCTTACCTGATCACTAAAAGATTTCAGAAAAATTATCCCTAGGGAAGACGTTTCTTTTGAAGCCTGAACTGGTCGCTTTTCTTTAGCTTCCACAGATTTTGAGAAATCCTTATTCAAAAGTTGTTTTCTTGTTATCGCATGTTCAAGTCGAAGACTTGAAATGAGACAGGATGGACACACAGTTTGGATGCGTATTTCTCCCTAACAAAAAGACTAAACGGAAACCCCGGGAAAATAGTCCTCGGTAATTGTCCCAAAAATTTTAGTTTATTTAGTTTATTTTCCCAAAAAAGTTTATACCGTAACCCTCTCAAACAAATTATCTGAAAATTTAATGTAAACAGACAGAGCTTGCACTTCCCATCTGATGACTGCTTGTGACAGTGTAGGATCCATAAAGTGGTGTAATAACAATGGCATGACAGTATTTGAAGTGAAGGCTTTGCAATTGATAATGTCAAAGTTGATGATAACAGCAGTAACGCTATTTGGCGCCATTTGCAAGCAAGCAACCATTGATCACGGTGAAATATATTGAAAACAACTATTTTTAGAGTTACTATTTTCCAAGTTCAGTAGGTACAGTTAAGATGGAACCGAATTAGGTGTTGATCCGCCATCCGGTCTCGGTGACTGAGACCTAAGAGGAAGCGGGTCGGGTCGGACTGGGCCTAAGGTGCCGGCGGCACGAAAGTAGAAAAAATGAAGAAAAAATTGTGAATGGGCACGGCAGGGCTGACCAAAGTTAAATTGTTAATCATAATACTGTTTATAATGCCGGCTTTTTACATAACAGTGCAAGAGTTTCATACTCTTATTCTATTATGTACTCTTGGTAACATTACTATTACCAGTATAATTTAGGTTTTATGAAAATCCGCCTTGGCGAATTAAGGGGGGGGCCTACGACTTTCACTAAAGCTCGATGTTGAAAAAGCTAGCTAGTCTTTTGCCACATAATACTATTAGGTTTGGTGCAAAATAGTTTAGAGTTTGAAAGAATTCCCCAAAGCGTAGCGGCAGCGCCCTGTGCAGCTTTCGCAGGTTATTGTTTTAAGTTACTGGTCTTAGTGCTCTTACTGCTCTCTTCTGCTTTTAGTCACTTTTTCCCTTGGTGCCACTCCAGATGCTTTCGCGAGGAGGGGTAACGCCAGACCTATTTTGCTCAGGGTCCACGGTCTGGCCTTGAATAATTGCATAATGCAATTACCTGAGCGTCGGCAAGGCTACTGCCGGAGCAGAAGTGGCTGCGTTGCTTTCACCGCATCGAAACCACCCGTTGGCTCCATCAACAAGGGTTTCCCCTCATGGACGGCCAACTCCTTGAAAATCTCGGATAAGTACAGTGTACAATTAGGGGGATCTCTGATACTATTGTAGTACCTTGCCTATTTAATAGGCGGTTGACTGGTGCCAGAGGTTGGTGGTCTGAAATTAGTGTAAATGTGCTGCCATTTAGGTATTGTTGAAATTTTCCAAGCCCAAAGACGATCGCTAGAGCTTTTTTCGATTTGAGAATAATTTTTTCAGCAGCATTGAGCGACCGTGAGGATAATGCTATTGGCCTTTCTTTTTGACTCTTCGTCAACCTGGACGAAGACAACTCCGATTCCAACTTTAGAAGCATCACATGATAGATAATCCAATGGCTTTGCTGGGATCAAAGTGGACCAATAGCGGAAAACTTGTAAGCTTGTCTTTAACCTTCGCTATGGCTGATTCACATTTTCTCGTCCAATTCCATTCAGCTTCATTTTGTAGAAAGGCGTAAAGAGGACTGCAGTCAGAAGATAGTTAACAACAAAGTTTCCGTAAATGTTGACCATGCCTAACCAGGTTCGGAGGTACAGCAGCATTCTTGACAGCTTCCAGTTTTTTCTTTCGTTTTCTTGACAGCTTCCAGTCCGGCTGTGTACCACCCTTTGTGATAATGCAGCCAAGGTATTGGTAAAAATTTGCATTTAGGCAGCCGAAGCCTCATCCCATAGTCCTGCAGTCTTTCTAGCACTTAGGCCAAACTTTCAATGTGCTCCTTGTCATCCTTTTTCGTAGTCAAAAAATCATCCATGTAAACAATCGTCCCTGGCAAACCCCAAAGGATGGCTTCCATGACCTTCTGATATTGGACGAGAGCACCGCAAACGAATCGATCTGAAAAGGCTTCATCCAGGAAATAACCGAAATTACAATGTTCGGACAACCTTCTCAATTCAGCCAAAAATTTTGTGACGGATTCTGATGACTTCAAATAAAATCTGTATCGTTCAACAGTAATGGAGGGCGTAGGTTAGAAATGTTCCTTTAAAAGCTTAATTAGATCATCAAAGGTTTTGGCAGCTGGTGCTTTCCGGATCTGTCATGTTTTTCGGCAGGCTATACGAGGTAGCATCCACAGCGGAAATTAGAACAGCTTTTTTCTTCGACTCTTCCGCAATTTCACTTGCAATAAAATGCTGATCGAGTCTCTCAGCATAACAGACCCAATCTTCCACCGTAGAGTCAAAGGATCCAAAATTTGCTGAGATGCTACTGCTGCCATTACATTAAAAAGGGACAATACAAAACACCAGTGCGCCACTTTAGTAACTAGCTCTTGACTAACTACTTTTTGCTTATTATAACAGAAGATTAGCATTTTTATAAACTTCTATGTCAGTTTCAGTCACTACAGTGTTTTTGGCCCAAAACTGGACATGGCACGCATTCAATCTTCTCTTTTATCCTGAACGCTATGGGCAAGCTACAGTGTCCAAATTTTGCAGAGATAGTCCTGGCATAAAGTGCTTTGATATCGCGTAAAATAATCCTCAAACCAACGTATGCTTTCTTTGCGATACGATCAAAGAATGAAAAATTGTGTGTGGTAGGTCCAAACGGTTGGCGGTAAACTAAGGTGTTATGAGCTGTGGTTAATCAAATGAGCCAAAATTTCTTCAAATGAATACTGTAGAATATTAAGTGCTATGTCAAACACTTTACTCAAAACTCCGCAATGAGTTGCTCTAACGTTCTCAAACGTTCTCAGTAGTATAGGGCGGGGTTTTCGTTGCAAGTTTGTCTTCGTTGTTATGTTTTAACACCCATATTGTGATTCTATATTCTTCACTCTCCCAGATCCTTGGCTTTTCCTACCTTCTAACTTCAAGTGTTTATATAATCTTGGTGCAGCATCGGCCAATCAGGTTTCATAAAATTTTCATAATGTGTAATCTTTGACTGCCTATAACTTTCCAACCTATCATCCGATTCTGGTGAGCTAGTGAACTCCACTTACTCCGAAGTCTATAAAGCGTATAACCTTAAGCTCTTACAAGCATGCCTATTTGCGAACATTACAAACCATATCAGTGTGGTACATGTGGTCACACGTTCACAATGGCTTTCAACCTACAGCGTCATATTCAAAACCTTAACAGTGCCAAACCTGAGTATGAAGAGTCTGAATCAGAGTATGATGAGTCTGAATCAGAAACGAGTACCGAATGTTCAGACAGTAGCGACTCTAGTTGTAGAGAGATCTACGAGCCGACTGACATCGGTAAATTTTGGGATAAGCTTGTCAGGCCGTGCGAAGAGAAATTCGAAGGTAGAATAAATAGGCTAGCAAACTAATATATTGCAGACGGTCGTGATGAAGTTGAGTAAGAAATTGAGGCTTATAATGAAATCCGACCTAGGATCCGAGCTAAACTCGATAGGAAAATTTATTTTCACATCCAACGTTGTAAAGGGTTCCTTGAACGTTGTAAAGGGTTCCTTGACGATCCAATAATTGACGAAATTCTGACCAAACAAATAGAGAATCAGGCAAAGTATTACGCTGAAGAAGCCCTCAGACGTGTCATAGAAAAGAACTCCAATTTGAGCACGGTGGTACTACCTGAGAAAACAGGGGACCAATTTGAATAACAGGAGCAGGAAGAATAAGTGGAATTATTTATTAGTTGGAAGTATGTTCGGAGTAGGCTCATTGTATACTCGGTGTTAACTCGGAGCTAGTATGGAGTGACTCAGAATGCAAAGGTACAACAGTCGGTAAGTTAAGGCAAGGCATTTAAGGCAAAGGCAAAATTCTGTAAAACATTAGGAAAAATAAGCTCGGAGCAAGATTGGTGTAAAGAAAGAGTGACCCAGAGCTAATGTGAATTGAAAAATGAAAAGTTTAAATACTATAGCAACAAATTGTGCAAACGGTCAAACTATTGTTAAGCCAAGCAACTATTAGCTAACCCAAAGTCTATATAAACGGGTAAAATGTTGGTAGATGTTGACTTGTTCTGTCGTCGCGAGCGGGTCGGTTATTTAAAAGCTCTGAAAGTGATGCATAATTGTGTAAAAGCATAAACAACCCAAAATGGAAAACTTCATTTGTGAATTGTGCGGTAAAATGTTCACTCGAAAATACAATCTCAGTAGGCATCTTAGACAAAAGCATAAGGAAGAGAAGTCTACTTGTGAAAAATGTGGAAAGAGTACTGTCGGGGAAGACATAAAGACGACTCATATATGCAAGCAAGACAGCTTCATCTCCACAAAAGTCTCCTCAAGAAGAGTGCCCCTGCCCACGTTGTACTAACAAATTTAAAACTAAGAAAGGATTCGATGGTCACATGGGAGTTCATGCAAGTTTTGACAAAATACTTATGCAAAGAAAGTGCCCACGGTTGCTACTCCCAAAGGAAGATCCGACTGAAGCACCTGCGGACATTATGGAGACACTGCCTGAGCCGATTAGAAATGTTTATATTCGAAATTGGGACAAAATTAGGACAAAGTTTAAGCTCGGGCCGGGAATCTACTCAACTTATAACTTTCGTTTGGAAGACACAAGGGAGTTTAACCTTAAGAAACTCCTCTACTCCGTTTTTAACACTCAATTCTACTCCATCAAAATTAACTTCTCGTTTGGCTGCATTCTTCAAAATGTTTTGAACCATGAGTTGGCTTTCTATTACCCTTCAAACAACAACCACTACCTAGAGGAACCTAAATTTATTGGTAATAGGGAAGACTTGGATGAGCTTAATCTAGAGTTTGACAGGATTGATGCTCTGGAGTGGGCCCGACAGCAGAGGCCTACCACAAAAAGGGTCGTTGTTGGTGTTACCAGTATTTGCTTTTTTGTATATAGATTGACTGGGTACACTATGAACTAGATAAATACAAAAACAAAAACATAACAATGATAAAACGAAAAATACAAAAATATTGCATGCGCCGGACTAGGTGAGATTAGGATTAGATTTAATAGTTACTTACTTTATATAGGTACTGTAGATAGATTGGGTATTTAGGATAGGTAGTGTAGGGTAAGTAGGTAGGTTGGAGTCCGCTAATGGGTAAACATAAATATAAACACTTGAAGTTAGAAGGTAGGAAAAGCCAAGGATCTGGGAGAGTGAAGAATATAGAATCACTGGAAGGGTGTTAAGACATAACAACGAAAACAAACTTGTAACTATAACCTAAGAATAGGAACTGAAAATTTACTCCTGATTTTGACTCCCGGAGCGGGAGTCGAAAAGCCCGCCCTATACTACCGTTCTCTAATATTTTTTCTGATAACAGGTGATATTTTCTCGTTTTCTTGGTAACCTCGGAACTAACTTTGTTCCGAGATTTCTTCCTGCTGGCGTGAGCCCCGAAGCTCTATGCTTCGTAATTTGGACGGTGATGAGTATTTCATTTATGGCTTGAAAACTCTCCTTTCCTCGTATGCTGGCAGCTAAGATTCTTTCTGTCAAATTTCTTGGGACGACAATTCTTTCGTCTCGGAAAATTATTCCTTGTACTTCCGATAGTTCGTCTTTGATCAAAACGTAAAGGCGGTCTGAGCTGTTCTTATTCAAGCGTAGAGGCCATCCTTTTTCAGAATACTTGGATTCGCTGAAGTGTTGGATCGTTTTGTATGTTGGCGCGAATTTCTTCCATCGATATTGCAGTTGTCTCAGGCATGATAATCACTGTCTTGCTAGTTTCAGAATCATATTCTTCAAAATTTGATGAATCATCTGGTAATCTCGATAAGTAATCTACAGGTTGATTTGTATTCGCAGGATTATATTCGATATCGTAATCATATTAATCGTAATAAGTTTGTAATAAGACAACTGATGCATCGTAATAGTAATAACTATAAGTAATCGTAATAAGTATTAATCATAATCGTAATCATATTAAGCAATCGTGAATAGCCATCTGGCAATACGGAGTGGTCGTCTACCTTTTTCACTGGAATATTGTAGTAAAGTAGTCAGAGCCTGATGATCCATTCTTAGCGTGACTTTTCTACCAAATAGGTATGTGTTTATTCACAGGACCAAATGCAAGCAAGGGCCTCTTTCTCACTGAACGAGTACGACTTTTCCGCTGAAGATAGAGCCCTTGAGGTAAACGCAACAACCAATTCGTGTTTATTTTTGATTGTGATAAAATCGCTCCAATGCCATTGTCAGATGCATCAGTTGTTATGATAGTCGGTTGTATCTCCCAAATACTACAAGTAATCCACGTATCTGTCTCCAATTGTGTGAAAATTTTAATAATTATTTCGTTAATTCATGCGTACGCAGCAATAGATTATGCTATCGATACTGTCGATGCTATTCGGTGACATTTCAAATACGTCAGTCAATTACTCCAAGTTACTCTTGCAGAATCATCTGAAACTGCACATTATAAGCCAGGGACTGCACCAAGCAGAAACGTGCAGAAATGTGCAGAAAAACACGCACGAAAAACATCTAGTTGGAGCAGTTTCATAAAAAATCTACTAGCATGTTAGTACTAGTTTGTTTGTAGTACTAGTACATGTTTGTTAGTACTAGTACATGAAGAGATAATTGTTCATGCCATAAAAATCTGAATATAATAGCTATAACCGTTTTTATTTTCCTGGGAGTTCTCTAGTTCTCTAGTCAAAATTGACTAGAGAACTAGACGGCTGCTAGTTGCGAGTTCGGCAGCCGCAGCTAGAGTTTTATGAAACAGGTACTCGCAGGCAGCAGCAGTATCGACTCGCACTCGACCATCAACTAGAGAACTCGACCGCTCAAGTTTTATGAAACACATTAGCGACTTGACTCGACAACTAGCAGAGTCTAGTCGTCGAGTCGACTAGGAAAAAAGTTTTATGAAACTGCCCCTATGGGGCCAGTTTCGTAAAAGTTGTCGAGTCCGCGAGTCGTCGAGTAGCCTTTTACTCGCATTACATTATTTCTTTGGAATTAAAAATTAAGCAGCAGTCACTGAAGGTTAATTTCTGGTCGATGTAATTAGTAGGACAATGTAAAATAGTCCCACGGTAGAAATATTAAGCTTTTAAAATTTTCTAAAAATTTGTCGAGTAAAGTTTTTACATTGAAAAGTTCTCTAGTAAAATTTGACTAGAGAACTCGACTCGAAAACTAGCAGCTATTTTTCAACAGTACTTGAGTTTCAGGATCACAAGTCACCGACATTAAAAGCATAAATCAACTACTCGACTCAACTACTCGGCCCCTGTGTCAAAGAACCTTTATAAACACCCTTTCGGCAATTGGAGACAAAAAGCTTTTGGTTCCATTTTTAGCTTTAGCTCTTAGCTAGCCTTTCAGGTCTAAAATAAATCTTATGTCTCAACACATAGTGAGCTAGTACAGTAACCGGTACACCAAAACCCACGAAACTTAGCCAAAGTAGTCCCCCTAACTGGTAAAAGGCCGGGGTAGGCTAGGGTCTGCCAATTTTACTAGATCGAAAACGACGCACGGTCACCGGCAACTTTTCGCCAAATTTCCAAATTTGACCTGTTATTGGAAGAATGAAGCAGCACTCGAAAGCCGGAATACTTCTAATATTTAGTACTTACCAGTAACCGATAACATTTGGGGCGAAAATTTTCAGAATTGCTCAAACCGTTAGTCCAATAGAGCTGAAAGTTCCTTGCAGAAACCACTCAATCGCAGCAAATTTGTATTTTAGCGTCCTCCCAAAAATGGTGTATATGAGATATATTGTTGCCCACCCTAAACGTTTTTAATTTGATTAATGTTGGCTAATGTTGTTCAAAAGGTAGCTCTCTCCGACGATGTCTTGTCAACCCCTTCGTAGCACCCTCCCCTGAAATTAAATTAAACTTTGCGAATGTTTGTTTTACAGTGACTAAGTTTATTTTCCAGTGCGTGTAGACTACTAAAACCTCTTCCTGACTACCATTGTAGCCTATGCATTGTCTATCCAATAAGGTTTCTTTCCAGTTTTTTAGTAAAAGTAAAGGTAGTGATCAATGAATGACAGATTTAACGAAACTGTTACCAATTAAATTTGATTAAAAAATCTTATTTTTGTGGCCACTGAAAGGGCACACACCGTGACTTTACAGAGTGTAGCAGTCAAGAGACAAGAAGATAAAGATCAGGAAACGAATATGAAGAATATTATTATTATGAATATTATTCTAATTATCAGTAGTTTAAATGCTGAAAGTAGATGCAAGTATACCCTTCAAAAATAGTTGAAACGTAGCCCTTAAAGTGTACCCCCTTTTTCTCCACTGACCTTTTAATACCTTTAAGTCGCTTTTTCTCAATCCCATCACATACAATTGCATAAGCCTTAGCACGCACTCCACAAAAAGCTTCAATTGGACTTCCCATAGTTTTATCCTTCATTTTACTAACACCTTTTTTTGTTGAATGCAAAGGATGACTCTTTGGATAGTCACTTGTATCAAGTAGAAAATATTAGAAAATATCAAATTAAATCATTATAAAATATAGTAGATCTATTATATCTAGGATTAGAAACAAGCTTATCGTGCTTCTTAGAGTCAGTAACTAGTGTAATGTTCTGGTAAGCGCGGATGTTTTCCATAGTTTTCCCGAAGACAGCATTGTTGAGTAATTTGTACATATCCTTCTCAAATTCGGACTTAGCCACTTTTCTCTTCTCTGTGTTGAACAGGATATAGGGCTTCGTCCATGGTTCCTGGGTAAATTTTAGGACGCGATGTACCTTTGTCAACTGAAGACCAAGCATAAAGTACTGTTTCAGGTTGAAGTAATGAACAATGTAGTTCTTCTTGGACAGCAGATTCGGAACCAGCTTTTCCACTTTTCCAGAGCATATGGTTAAGTCTTTCTTCAGCTTGGAAGCATATGGAGACAGCATTTCATCAGTAATAGTCAATTTTTTAGGGGCTAAAGGATAGAAGTTGTGAGAGTCATGTAAATGTTGGGGATAGTCCAAGTCAACCTCTAGTACATAACCCGTTTCCTGATCGATTTCCAGTTGTAACCAATTTATCCCATCAAATGATTCCATCCAATTGAAGTCTCGAACTGGTAGATGCTGAATCATAGTCCACCCATATAAGTTATTAGCGTCTAAGTATGTGATCCATGAACTTGGGATGGAAGAGTCGTAATCTGGGCACATAGGGTTGTTAGCTTTAGCGTATCTATGTGAAATCATTGACACTCCACCCCGTATCCCGGCCTCGAGAAACGTGTACATATCAGGGTCCTGAAGTAGCTCCAGTTCAATTTCAGTCATTTTAAGACAAGCATCCCATCCAAAGGAAGGAAGGGTGTAATAATGAGCAGGGTCTAATTCATAGTACTGCAGTCCAAATATGCGAAAGTTTTCAAAAATGTCAGCCAATAATAAGACGTCCGTTAGTAGATATAAGAAACAAGGGGAGTATATCCATATAAATAGAAGAAGAAGAAGAAGAAGAAGAAGAAGAAGAAGAAG
>JASAND010021756.1:0-30705 GCA_030248195.1 Trissonchulus latispiculum
ATTGTACTTCGTTCAGTTACTGTGTGTGTGTGTGTGTGTGTGTGTGTGTGTGTGTGTGTGTGTTTGGTTCGGTGGTACGGGTCGAAAATTGACCTACTTCCTGCTCTGGGTTACCTTACACTACTTTATTTTTAAGGGAAATTATCATGAAACGCCAATGCTAAGTAAATTGAATGGTGTTGAAGATTTGTAGAAAGTAGGAAAAAATTATACCAAAAATTCAGACAAAGCCAATTTTCTATTCTTTAACCAAAAAGTCTTATGATCTATCAATTTCCTGTTATGGCCAAGCCAGTGGAGCGAATCCCAGAAAATGGGAGAAAGAGGTCGATTGGGGGAAGTCCAGAAGTGGGAGCCGCCACCCACTAAAGAAAGTCAACTCCCCTCTGTGTTGTAGTATATATATATATATAGGGTTCTGTTATTTCTTGTTACATTGTCTTTATTGGTGTTTTCTCGCATTTAAATGTTATGATTTGAATTCCATGTTACCAGATGAGTGCAGAAGTAGATAGAGAAAGGACGTATGTGTATGTCTTTTATGTACGTGTTTTGTTAAGTTTTTTTATGACGAATTTTGTCGAAGTTGTCGTCGTTGTCGTTGTTTTTCTTGAATAAATGGTTCCGTGTATTAGGTCTAAGTGTTATTTATATTCTTCAGCGCTACGTTATCTCTAATTCTAAATAACATATTTGAGGTGGCGAAGAATACATATGTAATACAAACATGAAGTTAAGAGTGAATTTGTTTCAGGAATAACAAAACTATGTATATTACATAGCTTAACCTATGCTGTATCTGCTACGTTAAAAAATCTATGCTAAAACCTAACCTGTAGCCTGGCGATGGAGGCGTAGCGTCACATTAGGTTCCGTTGAGCGAAAGAGAAAAGTTAAACTGTAAAAGTGAAGGATTAACTAGAAATAAGAATAATGTCCTGGAGGAATGTTCTTCGTTGCATAGTGTAACGGTGCTTCGACCAGAATACGCCAACTCTCCCCTTCCCTAAACAGGTCATTGCTTGGGGAATATGCAGCCACCAAAAGCGATTCTCGAATATCTACAATCTGGTTGGTGTTGCCCCCCCCCCCAATGGGGAAAAAGGTCTGCTGTGTTGGTCCTCGCCAATTCACTTTTCTGGATGGATTTCGTACAAAGAAGCGAAGTCTAGTGGATTACGCTTATAATAATAACGCAATTTTGCAATCTTTGTAGCATGTTATAATCACCAGCCCAAGCCCATACACTGGTTCAGCTCAACCTACCTTTGCCTTAACTTAATAAGAATGTGAGCGTTATTTGAATTCCTACTCGATGGGATAAATAGTCGGTTACGGTGTTGTAAAAACAATTGGTCACCCCTCCCATAGAGCTAACTTTGGTAGAAGAAACCGAGCTTGTTACTTTTAACTGCAGCAGATTCATCTCTCGAAACATTTTAATTTGATGATGAATGATAACATGGTCATTATGTTGTCGCTGTTAATTAACAACTGAAATTAACATAGAAAATTTTTAAATCTTTAGCGCAATACCCTACGTCGTGTTGCATAGCATTCGAAAGTTCTTGAGTCAAATTCAATGGTTTAAAAAACTGCCTTTTACATAGTTTAGCTGCACAAACATAATCCTATACCCTATAGGCAAAAAACATGTGCTAGATTTTTGAGCATTTTCATTTTCCTTTTAAACTTAAACATGTTTTCAGCTTTTGGCATAATTGTCGCAGCACTGAATTCTCGTCGTCAATAGTTTTCGAGAAACATGATAGGTTTTGCTCAAGTTTTGAGAATTTTCTATGTTGATTTCAGTTGTTAATTAGCAGCGATATAATTATTCTGTCTTCGCGAGAAGTGAATTTGTTGGCAGTTGAAAGTAACAGTTGAAAGTAAAAGTTAAAAGTCCTAGTTGAAAGTAACAAGATCAGTTCAAAAGGTAGCTATGGGGGTATCAAATTTCACGACTCCGGTTCCGATACGGAAATCGGTGTTGGTTGTAGATGTAGACTACCAATTTTGCTTCCAGGTCTAGACTACCGGTTCCAGCCCCAGCTACATATTTCCGGCTGCAACTGCTGTTTTTAATAAAAAAATTCAACGATTTTCTGTATGTTTTGAAAATTACTTTGGAAATGTGATAGATTTGACTGCGGAAAACTTTAAGGGCGTTTACGAGCAGCTAGTTAAACCAAGAGTACATAATGATAAGAGTATGACAAGCGTCACACTCTATGCAGTGAAGGCCAAAACTATGCTATGCGCGCTATCGGCTGACCCCCCCACGAATTGACCCCCTCTCACACCGCCCCTATGTGGGTACGTGGTCCAAACGGGGGTCGCTCACCGCTTTGCATAATTATACACGCTGAAATTAACAAGGGCCCAATTTGGGTAGGGGGTTTAAGCGTGTATGTTTAACACTTGTATGTAGAAAACATGCTAGCGAGTGAGCGACCCCCGTTTGGAACTATAGGGGCGGTGTGAGAGGGGGTCAATTCGTGGGGGGGGGGTCAGCCGATAGCGCGAATAGCATAGTTTTGGCCTTCACTGCATAGAGTGTTACGCTTGTCATACTCTTATTATTATGTACTCTTGGTTAAACGAGCTAAAAGAGTTAAAATCAACTCAATCGTTTTCGTGCACAGGATCACAGGAATCAGACCGTTAACTTCTACAGGGTTATACTAGTTAAAACGTTATAACTGTTCTCTTTTAACTCGCTCGCGAACAAGCCCTAAGTTTGTCTTGAAAACTGTTTTAATGACATTTTACGTTTAGATATTTTCCTTAAAAAGATTGTTTTTCAATATTTTTCTGAAGATTTTATGTCATCATTTACCCAACACCAACAATAGCAAGCACGCTGTAATTACAAACTTAAACCGAGTTGCTAAAAAATCGCCACTTCGGACCCCCAAAGTGGAATATGGCTTGTACTGGCTAACCATTAGGAACTGCTCATGCCCAATGGTGGAAAAAAGAAAAATGTTAAATTGGGCGTCCTATTCTAGCCAAACTGTGTTCCAATGTCACCGGGAAAATTTTCTCCCGTGAAATCTTTCCCCTCGGAAAAATTTCCCTATGACATCGACTGTCAGTTGAAAGGTAGATAGATTCAAAATGCAAAACCTATGTTTTGACTAAAAATTTGAGATTTGTATCGGTTAAAGCTTACGAAAATAAGTTATTTTGAAAGTTTCAACTATTTTGTTTAAGAATTAAAGCATAGTTAAAGTCAGATTATACACGAACCAGCACGTAGCGCTGAAGGAATAGCAATCCTAAACAACGCACAAGATGCCCACCAATACACCGTGCAAAAGTTACTACAATTTATGCACAATGATGACTCTTGATAAAAGTAAAAGTAAGCCAAGTCGCAAAAATCGCAAACAGCGGTTGTTTTGTTGGAAGATTAGGTGGCCTGCGAGAACGTTGAGTCCTCTGCTATTTTTAACAGCATCGCTGACTTTGGACCTCGTTAGTTACAAAGCCACAAGCAGTACCAGCAACATTCGTTTCGAACCTCCGTTAGCGCAGTGGTTTTGTACTGCTGCGCTATAAAGTGGAGGATCATGTCAAGTCTAGAGCTTGGCAAAATAAGCTCTAGCACCCAATCTCCGCTATCCCTCCTGGTGGCAATTCACTGAGATCCAAGGGGTGGCTGAATTAGGGTGGAGCTGCCGCGGTGGGCTTATTGCATAGGCAGCAACAGGCACCTCGCCGGCCTTCTTAAACGCCTCTGTTAATTGGGAAGGCAATTAGTCGGTGACAGTTCCCCTCCCCAGTCAAAAATCAACTTTGTGCAGTACTGATGCCACTCCTAATCGGCGTGCGCTACAGAAATTTTGTTCAAGGAAAAAACAAGATACGTATCACTGCCAAAATTCAAAATTGTATACAATTACATTCGCCGCTAATCGACTATAGTTTACTGCTCCCACAGAGTTGGAAGTGGACAAGGTTTCCAATGTCTACGTCCACGTTTGTCCACGCGGGTCTTGTCCACGTCCGCCCGCACATGTCCACATGTCCGCGCTCTTAAATTTTGTCCACCAGTGCCCACTCTTGAAAAAAATTTCTTTACCTAACTAATCCTAGTTTTAATTTAATATTAGAGCCAGGATTTTTCAAAATTTCACATTTGCTTTTTAGTGTGTTTTTGTGTTTTTAAAATTTTTTGTGCTTTTAAAAAGTGTGCGAAAAATGATAAAAACACAGTTTCATTAAAGTTGGATTTTCAGTAAAGCTTCATGAGATATTTTTGCGAAGTTATTTCGCCCATTCCTCCCCTACAACGTAAGGCATTTTGAAGAAATGTTGAAATTCCTAGAATTTTCGGGGAAAGGCTGTTTTGCTGCCGGATTTGTAAGAGATTGCCTGAACCGAGCTATATAATTTTTATATCGTTAAAAAGATCTTGTTATACGCGACATAATGATATAAAAATTATTACTGTACGATTTTCCTAGCTCAAGTTATAGTATTTAATTTGTCGAAAACGCCCGTTTTTAAAAAATGTCAGCGTTGTATGCTTACACGCTGAGAACCCCCCCCCCGAGATTTCGGCCTTAATGTTTCGAACATCTTGCAAGCTTATTCTATTAGGCAGCGCTGAGTGTCTTACTCTTGGTATTATAAACTCTTGGTACCACAAATGTTGGAAGGTTACAGAAGATATATTTTTTGTGAACTAAACTATTAAAGCCTATAAGACAGGTGTCGGTCGTATGAGGACCCTCCGACCCTTCTCCATTTATGTCAAACGACACTCCTAGCTCAGTGACAGTGAAATCGGGGATGAATGCCGACACCCTGCGTCCTGCAAGGGAGAGAGACGTAAGGAGGCTTCCACGAATAGGTGTAAGTCTTCTCCGCCCCGCGGCCCCTTCTCGATCCCGACCCCTCCCCTTCTTCCCATCCCATGGATCTGCTGCTGTTTATTATATACGTATGTATATATGGATATATATGTATACCTGTAGGTTTAGTATTTTCTTTTCAGCATTTTGTAATGGAATTGCAGCGGCTACCAAGGGAAACGCTGTTGAAGATTCTTTCCTATATTCCTTGGCGAGATCGAGCTCCCCTGGAAGGATCACTTTGCAGAGACTTGGATCCGTTGATTTTCCAGTCTTATTCAGAGGTCAACAAATTGGTGATTGGATTGGATGTCTCTTACTCTGATGCGACCACAATGGATCAACTCATCAAATGGGCTCAGCATCGATTCGTAAATCTAATGAAGCTGCAGTTCACCTCTCGAGTCAGTTCAGAGTCCATGAAAATCATCAGTCAGTGGTTACCTAATTTGCATAGTCTTGAATTGACCATATCCCCGCTCAGAACATCGAATCCCAATCGCTGGACTGAGACTTATCTTTCTACTTATCCCGTTGGTCTGACCTCTCTCAGTTTTCGGTTTACAGTACACCGAAATACCGATTTTGAGATTCCGCCTGGATTTGTGTACAATCTTATCAGTTGTGTCCTGAAATGTTGTCCCAATCTTAAAGACTTGTCCTGTTTTGGAGATCAGTTTTATTGTGACCTCGGAATTTTGGGAATCTGTTCTCTTCTATCCAGTTCAGTTTCTCTGGAGCGATTTCGGTGGGATGGCAGTTTCCCTGACTCTCCTAAAGAGCTTATGATATCTGAGGCACCACCGAATCTTCGTTCTTTGCTGATTCCACGGGCAACTATTTACGGTTCCTTGGCTGCCGTCTTGATCCACCAGTGTCCCTTCCTAGAAGAATTGGTGGCCACCGCAATTCATTCACATAATCCATACCTCTTTGCTAGACTGAAAAGGTTGGAACTCAAGGATTTCTCGTTTGGCGATTTCAGGCTTGAAGGCCGACTGAACCGATTTGGTTGGTCTAATTCGGCTGTCAGTTGGCCCGAACCCGGTGTATTGCTGGACTTTTCCCTAAAAAATCCTCACTTGGTGGAACTTGTTTTAGACTTGACTGGTAGTCAGGGATCCGTGGATGTCGCCTATTTGTCTGCTTTATCCAACATTGGTTCTCTACGGAGAATGATGTTTAAAAGTTTCTGGATAGCAGATTCTTCGGATGCGTCGACTGTGACATGGAATGCATCCGGCGTCGAATCTGGAGTGGAAAATTTGGTTCTGGAAAATGTGACCGTCGGGGGAAAGCCGGATTCCTTCTTTAATCTCTTGTCAAATTCCTATTGCAATCTGAAACATCTGAGGATGCAGTTTGCGGCTGTATCGGCGAAAGCTAAAAACAGTGACTGTTTGCTGCAGTTGCGTCGACTGGAAACCCTGCAGATCAGTGGCGTCATCACAGACAATTTTAATCTCAGGATTTCTACTGGAACCGGGACTCTAGATCTTGAACAGTGTTGGGGAGAGTTACTAAGTGGCCAAAAGGCTTCGTCGACTTTGGGGCAATCTGAAATGAACCGTGAAAGTTTGCGCCATCTTGATATGCAAATGCCTGATGACTTTAAGTCATTATCAAACATTTTTCACTCGTATTTCAATCATAACCTGTCCGTTCTAATTGTGCGTTGGAACAATCCCGAGCTCGCAGCCAGAAACTGTTTGGCAAAAGTGATAGCAGGAAATCTGCTGTCACTTAGTCGATTGGAAGTTTTCACAAATAAGTTCCATTCGTCTTCCTCATTTGAATGCTATTTTGTGGGCCATCGTCTTCGCAGCATTTGCGATCCTTTGGAAACTGATAAACACTTTAGACCGAAGCTGGTTTATTCGTTTCAGGCTAAAGAAAGTATTATCATCAGATTGACATCGGAAATGGAAGAAAACGTTGGAATGAAATTTGTTGGACGACCAAATCGATTGGGAGTGAACTTTGTCAAGACAAGGTTCATTGATTTTGTCGACATCGATGAGTTAGACTTCACTGTTTAGCTTTTTGGTCCTTGTTTTCTGAAGCTCGTTCAAGTTTTTGTTGCATTTCAAGCGTAGAAGCTTAAAGCTAAAACTATGCAAGTAGAGAAAAATGAAGACGTTAGACTAAACATTTCGGTGGATTTGGAAAATTTTGAAAACATTTGTCAAAAATAGCAAACTCAGCAATTTAAATATTTTTAGTGAATTAATCTCAAGCAAAAAGATATTGTATCCTATATCATCTCCCGAGTGCGAAACCCAAGTATTGGTGCTATTCATTATCGTAACCAGAAAAATTCGGGAGGGATAACGCCAAAATTTGTCGACGAGTCTGGGGACGGAGCCCCCATGAAGCAGAAAAAATTTTATAATTGCATAGCAATCTCAAGAATTTTAACGAAACATTTTGAAATAAAGAAATGATCTAAGGCTCAATACGTTTTTAATGCACCCAATTGTCGCATTACCTTACCAAACCACACCAAATAAAGTATTTCGAATACATTTTTATGTTCCAAACACTATGATGCTAAATAATCGTACTAAATTCGAGCCGAAAGCTCGAAATTTTTGTGATAAGTGGGAATTCACGCATTGCGGAGAAAATTCTGGAGGGGTGTCCACAATTTTGGGGGGAATCCCCCTATTTCCACCCCCTGGCTACGCGCCTGGCGCTATTGCTACGTTAGGCTTATTCTTATTCGTTTATTTAGTCTTCGTGTGTCTGTGCGTATTCTTTGCTTTTGCTCTGTCGTTTCACTGGATTTGCTTAATACATAACTTGAACATTTTAATGCTATTTCGGCGTTCATTTAGTATTTCCGATATGTGAACTTATTGTGTTATTACAGTTTTCACTTTTGATATTAATTACAAATCTGGGGGTTACTACTTTAACGCAATGTGTAACATTTCTTGCTAAGCTGTCACAGTGGTTGGCGCGCTTGGTTTCTTGCAAATGTTAATTCGTTTTGCTGTACGCATGCTATAGATAATATACATGTATTGTATAAATAGATGGTTTTTGCATTTTTATTCTGTCTTAATTTAATCCTTTATTTCTGTTTATTTTCGAAATAAACCTGTTTTCGACTCGTATTCTTGGACTTCATTTAAAAAAACGACGGTTATACGTCTGGATCTTTCTGTTTCAAACACGAGCAATCGTCATACGTGTTGTTGACCTGTCGGCGGCCAGATTGACAACATTAAACCATCCGGCCCACAGGAGTGAGCACTCTGCCGAACCGGCCGGCCGGATTCACACTTCAGCGGTTTGCTTAGCTATTCTCCTCCGCAAATCGATTACTAAATCATGTGTAGATACATTTTATGTGCTGATTACTTGTTCTGGCACTCTGTACAGCCAAGTCAACTGGCTGTTTGTTGTCTTTGAGGCCATCCATCAGCTGGCCGGCCGAATGGACCTGTCGGCCGGTCGTTTCGGGCTGGCCAGCACGCCAGCCCCACCAGGCCACGTGGATTTCAGAAGGTATGCGATCGGAAGCGGTCGGCCGACGGCACTAGCGTAGCCAGAAAAACATTTCGGGGGGGGCAAGCCAAAAATTTTTCAAACAACTGTTGCAGTTAAAAAGTGAACTACAAGCATTTTATTAAGTTAGCTTATTTTTCGGACTTTAAACTAGCAGTTTCTGAGACAGAAAATTTAAAATGCCGCGGTTACATGATTTTGGCAACTGACACCAGTTGGGGGTCCGGGGGCGGAGCCCCCAGAAGTTGACGAATTTTTAAATTTTGCTGCCTGAAATGAATTTTTTTCTGAGCACATTTTTTCTCGTGTAAGGTAAGGTAAGGTATAATTATAAAGGTTAGCATAATCTAAAGTACATATATAGTTTGATTTCAATAACAGAAAGCCTATTCGGAAATTTATCTGAAGGGAAGTGAATGAATGAATAAATGCTAACTTCTATACTATAACGTTTTATTCGGTAGCCAAAAGATGTTTGCTATATTTTCCAGAAAAAAGTGCGTACTTAAGCATTTTTTGAGCAAAACACGGTAAATAGGTACCAAACTTTACTACATTATACTAACTAAGATTAGGCATATTACATACATTTTGATTATGTAAATTGAAATGAAATTTTGGAATTGACTACAAAAAATATATAATAATTCCCGCCGAAGGCGCGAAAAATTTTTGGATTTTAGTTCTAAACTGTATTAATTTTCATCAATTTCCAGGCTGAACGCAGTATACAGCTGCTGTCTGCGTCATAAATATTTCCTGATGATAGATATTTCCAGGGGGGTAAACCCAATTTCGGGGGGGGGCATGCCCCCCTTGCCCCCTGGCTACGCGCCTGGCCGACGGGAATTCTGGTAGGTCAACAACACTAGTCATAGGCAACACATGATTATGTACAGAAACTTGTCATGAACGGAAGCTGTTACTTTTGGTAATTTTGTGGCCGTGAAATTTACAATTTAAAATTGTTGTATACGTGTATAGTGGGCAACGCATATCTGGATATTCTCATCATTTTTGTCTGGATTGTAAGTGTGTGGATCAGTGGATCGGATCGGCAATGTCGATCTGATCCGCGATCCGGAGGCTGGATCGGATCGCTTGATTCAGTCAGATCGGCGATTCGACTAAATACCAAACATCACAAGGTATAAAACAACCCTTCACACAGCATCACACAGCATGGCATCAGGATTCGTATATGACTAAATATTATATAACTAAGAGTGTGACAAGCGTCAAGCTCTTAGTTATTAGGCTTGGGACATCATCTGCAAGATAACAGCTGACCCCCCCCCACAAATTAGACCCATCACTTCAAAGAAATTCGCACGCTATGCCTACGTTCTAAAGCTCGAAAACACAACTAGTCAGTTGGTTCAATGTGCGTCTGTTGCGAGATTCAGCACACAAGCATAGCGTGCGAATTTCTTTGAAGTGATGGGTCTAATTTGTGGGGGGGGGGGGGTCAGCCGTTATCGTGCAGATGATGTCCCAAGCCTAATAACTAAGAGCTTGACGCTTGTCACACTCTTAGCTATGTGTTATGCACTCTTGATATTATTATACATATACTTCATGACTTCAAAATTTTTGCGTGTTTCGGGCACTAGCTGTTCAGTAGAGTTGTTGGCCGGACGGTTTTAAACATCCAATATTATCTCTTACACCTAGAGTTGTGCCCGGGCCTTGAAGCAAGGCCGAGTTTGAAGCTTATTGATTGGAAGTCCATTCGAATTGGAAATTTGTAACCAGTTTCAGAAAACTCAAGTTTTGCGACGGCTTCAGATACATAAACATTATCTCCGTTGTTTTTATTCTAATCAGCGAAAATGCTAATTATTTGTAACAAATTGACTTCTTTTTTAGCTTCGAAATTGCCTATTTTTGGTTAGAAATTGTCAAATGTTTAAGAAATTTCCTACAGTATTCTCCTCGAGATCAGAGGTTGGTCAGTTAGAACCAATTAAATAGTAAATGGTATTATGCGAAGTACGTCTAATGTCGTAAGCGACGTCGGACAAGTGTAAAGATTTAACTCCGCCGGAAATCGAACCACGGACCTCCCGTACTGCAGCCAGGCGTGCTACCACTACACCACAGAGCCAGGAGAGAAGCGCACATAACTTCTGTATCGTTGATGCTTTTTTTCTGTAGATTAGTCCGATACCTTTGCCAGCCAACCTTCGTCTAAAGGTTGCCTGGTTGCAAGGAAACGGAGCGATTACTGTAACAGTCTTCAGTTGATCGGGAAGGATAGCAATCATGCGACTTAGATTTCGACGGGCTTACTCTCCGAAATGATAAAGAATGTGCATTATGCAAACACGCAGAATTTGGTGGATTCGCCTCTGGTCTCTGAGCTTATTGATTGGGTGGGGGGAATTTGGGAGCTTATAAACGACCTCCTCCAAATAGAACCACCTCGTGAAACCAGTTGTATTAAATTTCGGTTTGAAGAAATCGCTCAGAAGGCCAAATTTTATTTGTCGACTGCGGATATTTTTTACTCACATTTAGCCTTTTGTTCTACATAGCTTTTTGAGGAAAAACTACCTGTGCAGGACAGGCTATTCTATACAAGATAAAACAGTGCAGTTTTTAGCATAGTTACAGTTTCGTTTTTCGCCCCGCCCCCCCCCCCAATTCCTTGCACCACGAAGCTGAGACTCCGCCTCCCCAAAGAAAAGTTCCAAAAGTGAGCCGAGGGTCTTTCCTTCCATATGTATATTCTAAAAGGTGTTTTGGTTTTAGGCTTCGGACTGTTGTCATGAAACTGCTAGAACTGCCAAGAGAAATTCTCTTAAAGATTCTTTTCTATATTCCTTGGCATGATCGAGTCCCCATGGAAGGATCTATTTGTAGAGATTTCAATCACTTGATCCATCAATCTTATAGTGAGGTTGACGAATTGGTGATTGGATTGGAAGAATCATACTGTGGTCCCGTCACAGTGGATCAACTCGTTCAATGGGCTTCGTCGAGATTTGCAAACCTGTCTACGCTTAAATTCACCTCTCCTATCAGTTCAGATTCGATGGAATTGATCAGTCGACGGCTGCCTAATTTGCATAATCTTACGTTGGCGCTTTCTCAGCTATCATATCGATGCACTCTGATGATAGATGACGAAATATGCCAGAGTTTGTTCTCAGTCTATCCAAGGGGTTTGGTACAGCTGCGTCTGGTCAGAAAACATTACGATCTGATTGTTTTGCCGTTTGAGACCGCATCGAACTTGTGTATCAATCTCGTGCGCTGCTGTCCCGACTTGAAGTTGTTAATCTTCGACAAGGTCTATTTAGATGTAAAGTTTTCAGACATGTTCTCAATTTTTTCTTCCACCAGAATTCCGCAGATCCACTGCTCTTTCTTTTACGGTCGTCTTCCTGCCGATTTGCCATCGAATTGGGTGAACGCGCCCGATTGTATCCGATCCATTAATTTATATTTATGTCACGGATCTGAAGATTGGCAGTACGTGGGCAACACTACCCGTTGTAATGCTGAAGCGCTGTCAATGGAAAACAGCCCTTTCGCCACGTTTGTTTTGCCTAATAGATTACCAGCTTTTTCATGCCTAAAACAACTCAAATTGCGAAATTTAGGTCCTACTGTTTCTGGTTGGGAACGTTTAACTGACGGCGGTGAATTGCGACTTCTTGAATTAGTCACTGATTCTAATGAGCCTCCAACGAGTTTGTCCACAATTCAACGCGTTGTCGCCAGAAATCCACATCTTACCGAATTATGCTGGTTGCATTCTTCAGCCCCTTCGGCCGAAACGAAGACCCTATTTTTTAGTTTAGTTTGGATTTCTTCTCTACGAAAGCTGACCTTGGGCCTGTTAGGATGGGAAGGGAACCGCACAGATTTGGCAATGGTCGAACGGTGTAAGACCGTTTCACCGGTGGAAACTATGAGACTAAGCTTGTGCTGTGGAGAGAAAACAGAAATATTTTTCACAGCTCTTTCCTCAGTATACCCAAATCTCAAGAAATTGGAGTTGGTATTTCATGGAGACGAATCTGCGGGAGAAAATCAGTCAAACGATAGTCTCAGTATTTTGAGATTATCGTTGCTGGAATCGTTTGTGGTAATGTTTGACGATGTTGGACATCTCAACTTTATCCTGTCAACAGGAGAGTGTCTGAAAGAAGTTGTGATTGACAGAAATTTGGACAGATTCCACGCCGACGCAGAATACTTTGAGTCTCAGGTTTTTAATCCGTGGGAATTTTTGGGTAACCTTGATATGGACGTCCCCAATGTACGATATCTGGAGACAAGACTTACTGGGGAATCATATCACCGTATCGTTTCTTGCGTTCCGAAGTTTGCTGATTGTTTGACCACTCTTTCCTTGGACATTGAGTCCGGACTTTCTGATGACGAAAAAAGAGTTGGTGCCAAAGTTTTGAGTGATTCCCTTCCATCTCTGCAACGTCTTGAAGTGACGGAATATTCTTCGTCTAACTCTCCTTTATTTGCGCTCTACTTTGTTGGTTTCCGGTGCCGCCGTTTTCAAACTGACCTTTCCTCTGGAACTTCTTTTTCTTCCCAGCATTCCCCACTTTCCTATTTATTCTATTCTAGTAAAGAAGGTGTACTGTTGCGTTTGACCGCCTCCTTGGAGGTGCAACTTGAGATGCGGTTTTCTCAATGGCGACCTCTGCTGAAAGAGGCGTCGCAGCTGTTGGATCTTTCGATTCCTCTTTCAAGAGAATACGTTTCTATACCCTCAAGTCGTCATTTGGTCTTTGATGGTCACAAACATAAATTTATAGATTTTGCTGAAATTGACAAACTGAACCTGGAAATTGTTTAATTGAATTGTATGGATTTGTCTGTAGTGTTACGTTTAAAACGCTTTGCTGTGCTTAGAGTTTCGCCAGAAATAACTTTTCTTCTCAACATTCTTCTGGATTTCCCAGCAAGTCTTTCAATACTCTGGAAGTTTTTGTGATCTGTAGTATTATTGTGTTTATTGTAGTTGAGTTTTACTGTTATTTTTAGTTAGTTTACTGAGATTTACCCTGGCATTCAATCTTTTGGCGTTTAGTTGACCCTTGTTTCAAGAGTTAAACATTGACCTCGGAAATCTGGCTTCGGTTTACTACTTTTATGCAAAACGTCCATTCTAAAGTAAGTCTACGTTCACCTAAAACTGCTAAGTGACAGGCTTTTATTTTGATGCTGTTATTTGCTATTTTGTTTGTATGGAGTTCAGTGGTTGTAGTGCTAATTTAGTTGTTCATTTTTTGAATAAGTCCTAATTTCTACCTGATGTTCAATAAAGAAATAACCTCAGATGTACTTGATGATTCATTTCTAATTGAACAGTTTTTATACTAATAAAATAGCACGTAACCACAACATACGTCAGTAGATGTTGCCTATTAGCGTTTGAGACCGGCCGGGGTTTCACCGGCCGGCCGCCGGCTGGACGATCGCCGGCCTGTCCGGCCGAACCCATCGGCCGGCCGGCGGCCGGTGAGCCCGCAGGCCGGTCGGTAGCCGGCCGGCCGGCTACCGGCCTAGATCAGTTTGCAGTAGAGATGAGCATTTCGGCCCGTCGGCCCGGCCCGGCCGACAAAATTTCATAACTGCGGGCCGGCGCGGGCCGAAACGGGCCGGAATGACTATAGAAAATGTTCTAAAATCGCTAAAATTAGCTAAATTTCTACTCGTTCTGGCTATTTTACAGCAAAATTTAACATTTTGTAGCATAATTTAGCGTTTCCATATTGCAGTGGAGCCTTTGAAATAATATTGTTAGTAAAATTTCGGAAATTTTTTTTGGCGGGCCGGGCCGAATCTTGGAGCGGGCCGGGCCGGGCCGAAAAATTTTGCCAGCGGGCCGGGCCGGGCCGGGCCGAGCAAGATTTTGGAGCGGGCCGGGCCGAAAAAATCCGGCCCGTGCTCATCTCTGGTTTGCAGTGCAGTTGTTATAACTGCTAAGATATTTATTTTCGGATGTTATCTTAGAAAACAGCACAGTATAGCATAAAAAAATTGGCAAAACTAGATTTGGAGTCCATTTTAAGCTTAGTTGCTCTATTTTGTAAATTTCTGATTGGTGATTTGTATCCCAGCCGGCGGCCGGCAACATCTCATGATTATGATTGAGTGAGTTTCTTGAGATTGTGTGAAGTCTGCCGTAATTCTCCTCCTCAAACGGAAGACGAGGTCATGCAAGTCGGTAGTCGCCTGTCACAGATAAACGGGTGTGACTTGTGAGTTATAAGACGCCAGGACTTCCTCAAACCTGAGAACAGTGCTTTCCGCTGAAGCTGTTCGGTACAATTTGTGCTGAGGAAATGTGTGCTGTCTTCCCCTGCGAAAACAATATGGGAATGTCATTTGGATGTTGTTAATGTCTTTACCGTTCTGGACAAAGCTGCAGTAGCAGTTTCCCGATACTTGGGCAGGGGCGGCACGTGCCTCAATTTTTCATGAGACATTAAGAAGAGAACGCACCTAGATAAAAGAGACACTGCTGCGGAGCGGCTAGTCAGAGGAAAAAATTAGTAGCAGTGTGTGGATCAGTCGTACTGTACATAATTTAGTTTTTTCTGTAGTGTTTGGAGCTCAGCTTGGATTGTTAGTAGACAAATCTTTATGGATCGTTTAATGGGAAACTCCTAGCGATTGATTTACTGTGCCTAAATTCCAATTGGAATTTTGGAAATTCTGGCATTTTGGCGTGTAAAAATTGTTCCGTACAAATAATTTTGTAAACTAACATGAAGAAACCTGGCAAAAATTTTGACGATGCGAAAAATTTCTAAACAAATTTTAGGAAAAATTCATGAAATTTGTCATTTCTATTTTTGGAGAGAATCAGTATTTGTGTGGGGGGGGGTCATATGCGGTCGAACTCAATCAAGCTTAACCTGTGCTCTTCCTCGTAGAATAAAGTTTGAAGCTTAAAGCAAGGGGGGGAGGAACTTTAGCAAAATTGAAAACTAACCATTGTGCTGTATCACTGCTGAAATAATATTTGTAATGGAAATGCTAAAATTAGAAAATGCATGAGAATATATTTTAATATATTGTTTCCAAGTTAACTGCGAAAAATACAAAACTTTATATCTACTTTACCCACAAAACCAACTTCACAAAATTAGTTAAATATGCAGTATGCACATACTTAATTTTTCAGTCTTTTTAGGAAAATGAAAGTCTTTTAGTCTCATTTCAAGTCAGAAATTTTCATAATCTTGACGTATTAAAATATTTGTTAACCTTCGCAATAATGCAAATTCTATTCTGCAAATTCTGCAAATAATGCATTTATTACAAATATATATAATTTCAGCAACAATAAGAGCACAATGCCCAGTGTTAAATTCTTGTGAAAGTCCCCCCTTGCATTAAACTCAGGAATAGGGTATACTAATGACTTCCTTTGTTTACAAATTGAAGACACCTTTCATACTGAAAGTGGTAAGATGACTATCTTGCTATATTCTAGTAAGATTACTATCTTACCAACAATTTTGGCAAGATAGCAATCTTGCTAAATTTCGTGGCAAGATAGTTATCTTGATAAAATTTTAGCAAGATAACTATCTTGCCAAACTCTTAGCAAGATAACTATCTTGCCAATTTTACTATCTTGCTACCACATATATATTTTAGTCAGAATTTCATTTGTCAGAATATCACTAGTCAGAATTTCATTTGTCAGAATGTCACTAGTCAGAATTTCATTTGTCAGATTTCACTTGTCAGAATTTTATTAGTCAGAATTTCATTTGTCAGAATTTCATTTGTCAGAATTTCATTTGTCAGAATTTCATTTGTCAGAATTTCACTTGTCAAAATAATTATGGCTAATGTGTAAGAATGCCACAATTCAGTACGTGATATCCTTCATTTGTCAGAATTCCATTATTTAGAATATCATTTAGAGCTCGGCTGAGGCTTAACGCATAGAGTGAGTCAATAGAACAAGATTATTGAAAGTATTGACCATTTTTGGATTAGCCACTTCATTATCTACAAAATAATACCGAAACCGCCAAAATCTGTTGCCTCAATCAAAAGTTTTGCTCATTAATATTGCTGCACTAATCAACTAATCACTAATAAATTCTTAGTAATAACTTTTATGCAACGGGCCCCAGCTGGTGTGTTTTTCCACGCTTTCAAGTTTCAAAATTTCAGTGAAATGTATTAGAGCTAATAAAGGAAAATTTACAAAACGAGATGATAAGACCTCCACGACAACTTATGCAGATCTCTGTTTAGAGGTGAAATCATTCAAAAACTGTAACAAAGCCTGCATGATTAGAAAACTGGTTGAAATTTACCAATCGAACAACAAAATATGGTAAAACGAGCGACATCAACGAAGTTGACAAAGACCAAATAACGGATACTTTAGACTTAAAGACTGGGGGACTGTGCTTATGGTTTCGCTGGAGACGTAATCCGTCAGTAGACTTGTTTTATTACTTCAAGTCCGCTCGGCTAAGCTGCAAACATTGAGAAGCTGGTCGGAGAAATATAGAAGTGAGAGAAAACTTGTCACGGCTGATGTACATTTTACGAGGACAGAAACCCCTGCAGTGCGTTTATTGCCATTTCTCCACTTGAGTCAAGACTCAAAGACAATAGAAGACTCAAAAGGATAGTTAAAAGACAATGAACTCAACTTCTGTCCCCGTAAATTAACCTCTATGAACATGCGTAAGCTTAAACAACTGCCGAGTAGAAATTACCCTCTATGAACATGCGTAAGCTTAAATAACTGTCGAGTTTTAAAAGGCAGTAACGTTTATATGTGTCAAATAGGTCAAATCAGATGCGACCTTTCCAAGAACTGGAAAAGATTATTGTGTTGTAGTATAAACTATTATAAAGTCTTTATTAACCAAAACTAAATGATTACATAAAAATTATTTTAATTAAACTTAAAATTAAATTACGTAAATTAATTTTGAAACTATTAAAAGTATTTTAAATGTTTATTAAGTAAATAAGTGTTTAAATAAGTATTATTAAACAAATGTTTAGTCTGCCATCTGCTAAAGTATACATTTAGTTTAAGGGGACAGATGTAGATGGCTGTAGATAAAATCACACAGAAAAGATGAAGGCACCAAACATAAACACAGGCCTATACGCTCACACATTTCCTCATGCTACTCCTTTTATATATACATATATAATCTGCAGTCCATTTCCCCTGCATCAAAATGTGAATCAAAATGAACCAAAAATCAAAAATAACGATTCAAAAAAATATTTTCGATTTGATGCAGTTCGATTTTGATATGAAAGGAGTAGCAGAGATTTGATGCAGTTCCATTTTCTGCACTGCCGATTCGATTCGATGCATCAAAAATCAAAAGTTGCATCAAACGTATTTTGATTCGATTCGAATCAAAACTCAAAAACAACAGTACTGTAGGGGTTTCTGTCCCCGTAAAATGTACATCAGCCCTTGTCGCAAGCAAAGATTCGCACTGAACGTGTGAACCAACCTTTTGTAGAACACTCTGCCGTGGCTGGCGGTGAATAGCTTGCATCTGGCGTCGGATTAAATGTTACGCTATCTTCAGGCGCAGGACCATTTAGAGCTACACAATTTGTGTCATGCAAAATGAGCTTAGCGAAATATCAGAAAACCAAGTCGCTCGTCTTTGCATTTCACAGTGGATTGCTCAAAGCGCAATAGCGTATCTCGGGATCGACCAGTTGTTAAACAAAAAATTTAACGGGAAATGTGTGGCCAGGCCATGCTTTTGCCAGTCTACAGAGCAACTGAATGCAAGCAGGAAACAATTCTGAAAAAACGCGCTAACTTTGAAAGTGATATAACTAGCGAAATAATAGCTATTCTCGTGAATGGGGTTCACTACAATTATGGCACTCAAAAAGCCTTTTCGCGAATGGGTAGAGTAGAGTAGAGTAGAGTAGAGTTAAAATTAAAATTGCCTGTTTTTAACTCTTTTAACTCTGCAGGGTTAAAAATCACAGAGTTAAAAGAGTTAAAACTGGGGGCCTTTTCGCGAATGGGTTAAACGAGTTAAATTTAACTCGATCCTTTTCGCGAATGGGTTAAACGAGTTAAAATTAACTCGCCGAGTTAAGCAGAGTTAAAATTTTTAACTCTACGCTCATTCGCGAAAAGAGTTAAAAATTAACTCTTTTAACTCTACTCTTTTCGTGAATGACACGTGGAGTTAAAAATCTGCAGAGTTAATTTTAACTCTACCCTTTTCATGAATGGGTTAAATTTAACTCTTTTAACTCGCTCACGAGATTTTACATTGAATTTTAACCCGCGTCTCAGCACGGGGGTTAAACGAGTTAAAATCTTCTATCCTTTACATTGTTATTGCAACATTTTGTGCGCGTAATAAAGCTTTAAAAATGACAAGACAATCGAGCCAATGAAAGTGCAGCATTTAATTTTATTGGATGGTTCATAATGCTTCAAAATTACTTAAGCATTTGCCAACATTCTGCTGAATTATTTACGCTAAAGTAACGAATTAGGCTAAAAAAACAGATCGAACAAAATGTTTTAAACATGCTGCATCTTTAGAAATAATTAAATAAAATTAATTAAAGTAAAATAATTATCATTATAAATAGGCTCTAAGTTATTTTTTTGTAAATTATTTAACACCACCTATAAATGCAAATTTGAAGTATGTATGAGAGCTGACAACATGAAAAGTCAAATCAACGGAACGCTACAACTAACTGAAAGCTCAATTTTTTCTCAAAAGGTGGATTAATTAAAGCTTTAATTTTGCCATGAAAATTACTGTAAACTATAAAAAAGTTTTTGACTTTTTAATATGAGATCTAGACAAATGTTACGCGAACTTAGCTGCAACTGGCTATGTTATGTTCATCAGAATTACAGTACAGTATCAATTGTTATCCCAACTGTGATTCTAAGGGCAACCATTTCAATTCAAATTTGAAATCTCTACTGAATTTTAATAAGCCAACATTTTTCTGTTTAATTTTGCTGCATCTATCTGTTTTCGTATTAAAGTTTATTTGAAATTGACCAAAATTGTTCAAGTTTTTAGGAAACCAAGAGAATCCGATTTTGCTGAAAATATGAACAAAGGTTTTTTGGGCTCTGTCGTGGTGTCAGCAAACGAACATTATGCCTGTTTTTCGGCTCAACTATTCATTAGCATTTTATTGTAGGCTAAATTGCAAGCTGGCAAAAACCTAGACCGAAACACTGTCTTTAGATTGCTTTTCAGCGAACTCTGAAAATATACAACTTTTCATGAAAATCGTAAAAATCTTTGGTTGGCTCCTCTTCAAGTGCAGTTTTACTCATGTCGTTAATCCCTTAAAAGCTTAAACTTTGAACCTTTGCTGCAGATTGGTCAATAATTTGTTGAAATGGATCCATGCTAAACTTCAGCAAAATCGGTTAAAAACTGAAAGTTACGCAGGGATTCGCCCGGATCGCCCTAGTACAGGATGACGCTACATTGAAGACGTAATAAATGACTATTAATGAAATTAGTAAATACCTTCTTTTGTTGTTTTATTGTCTTCAAAATTTTCCAAATGTGAAGAAGTTTTTTTAAATTCTCAAATGGTGAAAAGTTGGATATTGCGTAAGCAAAAATTATATTATTATTTTAACTCTTTTCACGTATGCAGGGAGTTAATTTTAACTCTACCAGTTTTAACTCTTTTAACTTTTTTCACGAATGCACAGAGTTAATTTTAACTCTGCCAGTTTTAACTCTTTTAACTCTTTGATTTTTAACCCTGCAGAGTTAAAAGAGTTAAAAACAGGCAGAGTTAAATTTAATCCTGCACTTTCACGAAAAGGGTTAAAAGAGTTAATTGTAACTTTACTCTACTCTACTCTACCCTGCCCATTCGCGAAAGGGCCCTGGGAGAGTTAAAATTAACTCTGTGCATTCGCGAAAAGAGTTAAAGGAGTTAAAATTGGGAGAGTTAAAATTAACTCTGCATCGAAGGGGTTAACAACATTGGTAAAAATACAATCCAAGGGTAACCAACCAAACATTTTTCTACGATTTTCCTGAAAAGTTGCGTATACAAGAGGATTGATTCCCTCTGGAAACCGAAAATTTTTTGTCGCCTTCTTTGCTAAAAGCATGCAGGGGTTTTTTGGCTCGCTGAGCACGAATTTGAAGGCCGTTTTTCGATTCAGCTTTTAGTTAGCTCAGTATAAGCTTACAATTTAAGCTTACATGTTTAGCTGAACTAACGGAATCGAAAAACGGACTTCAAATTCGTGTTCAGCGACCCCAGAAAACCCCTGTATGCAACTTTTAAGTAGTGATGTTTCAGCACCTGAAACTGAAACTGAAACTGAAACTGCAAAAAATCGACGACTGAAACTAAAACTGAAACTAAATCTGAAATTCCTACGAGCAACGGCCTGAAACTGAAAATCCTCAATTAGCAGACCTGAAACTGAAACTGAAAGTAAATGGGGCGGCTGAAACATCAGTACTTTTAAGCAAAATCGGCGACAAAAAAATTCGGTTTCCCTTGGTCGCTCTTTGCGAATGAAAAAAATCGATTCTTGTGAAATCGAAAAATTTTGTGATATTTGAACTCAGCGTGGTTGAAAACATATCCGTACCAAATTTCAGAGCCCAACCCGCTGTATTTTCAGTAAAATAAGTTTCTCTTGGTTCTCCCAAGAACATGATTACCAAATAATACTAAAACAAACAGATGTAGCAAAATAAAATCGAAAATTATGCATTAAAATTCAGCAGAGATTTTAAATTTGACTAGAAATGGTTGCCCTTAAATTCACAGTTGGGATAACAATTGATCATGTACTGTCATTCTTGAGCATTACCAGTTCCATTACCATTCTTGAGCATTTGTCTAGATGTGCTTCCATAAAGTCTAAAGGTTCAAATTTTTTAAAGTTTACAATGATTTTCATGGCAAAATTAGCGCTTTAACCTGTTTTTGAAAGAAAATTGAGCTTGCGGTTAGTTGTAGCGTCCCGTTGATTCGGCTTTCCATGTTGCCAGCTCTGATACACACTTCTTCAAATTTGCATTCATAAAGTGGAGTTAAATAACTTGCAAAAAATATAGAGCTTATTTATAATTATAATTAATTATTTTAATTTAATTACATAATTTTATTTAATTATTGTTTCTAACAATGCAGCATTTTTAAAACATTTTGTTCCATCTCTTTTTATTTTCTTAAGTAGAATATTTCGTAACAATTCAGCAGAATATTGACGAATGCTTAAGTAATTTTGAAGCATTATAAACCATCCAATGAAATTATGTGTTGCGCTTTCATTGGTTGGATTATCTTGTCATATTGAAAGCTTTATTACGCGCGCAAAACGTGGCAATAACAATGCAAAGCATAGTAGATTTTAACTCGTTTAACCCGCGTGCTGAGACGCGGGTTAAAATTCAATGTAAAATAGCGAGAGCGAGTTAAAAGAGTTAAATTTAACCCATTCAGGAAAAGGGTAGAGTTAAATTTAACTCTGCAGCTTTTTAACTCTACGTGTCGTTCATGAAAGGAGTAGAGTTAAAAGAGTTAATTTTTAACTCTTTTCGCGAATGACGGCAGAGTTAAAAATTTTAACTCTGCTTAACTCACCGAGTTAAATTTAACTCGTTTAACCCATTCGCGAAAAGGATCGAGTTAATTTTAACTCGTTTAACCCATTCGCGAAAAGGCCCCAAGAAAGAGTTTCAATTTCTACTGGACTATGTACATCAGCCAGTTGCGCCACTAGAGGGTGAGTGACTTTCCTTCCACTTGGTTCCCGATTAACTTTTTCTGGAACGGGAATCGTGTATTAACGGAGAGCAAGTTCAGAAATAAATGCAAATTTTTTTCGAATACTTCTAAACAAGACACTGTAGTGTTGTTGGCTGACTTACAATTATTTTTTGTGGTCTGATGCGCCACTTGCACTATTGCTAGTTGTGCTGAAATTGCTACAGAAGGATTATATAACCACAAAGTAAATTATTCTTTTAAAGAACGTTCGCTTACGTTCGCGCCAGCCGGAATAAAAATGATGAAGACGTGATTGTTATTTTGTCAGCTTTCGTAATTAGTTATTTGCTGTTACCAAGAGTACATAATAGATAACAGTGTGCACAAACGTGTACTTAGTGACCCCCCCCCACAAATGTGTACCCAGTACACGTTTCTGTACGCTCACTCGCCGTATCTTTACGTGTTAAAGCTCGAAAACACAACGCCTGCGTGCGTCCAATTTGTGTCTGCTTCGAGCTTTATAACGCAAAGATAGCGTGCGAATTTCTTTGAAGTGAACATACACGATTGTGTATGGGGTCAGCCATTAGCGTGCAGAGCATGTACCTTGAGCTGATAACGGATAGCTTGCCTGCTGTCACACTCTTATATATTATGTACTCTTGCTCTTACCCAATATAGTTTCAGTTTCAGTTTCAGTGGGCTGCCTAAAAATGTTTCAGTTTCAGTTTCAGTTTCAGGTCTCTTCTCAAAATAGTTTCAGTTTCAGTTTCAATGACTGAAACTGAAACCTGTACAAACTGAAACCTAGTTTCAGTTTCAGTTTCAGTGACTGAAACATCACTACTTAGACTATGGTATATACACGTTAATGCTGCCCCCCCTCCCGGGGACTGTGGATATGGATGGATGGCATATGGATTCACAACAGGTTCTATAGTATATTCTAAGAAAATTATAGTAGCTAGTTTACTCAAAAGCTTTTTCTGCTAACTTGTTTTGCTATTAATTCTCTTAATTTCAGACTCAAATTATGAAGCTTCAATATCTTCCAAGAGAAATTCTTCTAAAGATCCTTTCCTACATTCCATGGAGAGATCGAGTTCCACTTGAGGGATCTCTGTGGAGGGATTTGGATAAGGTGATCTTCCAGTCTTACTCTGAGACTGATGAACTGATGATTGGATTGGAACCGTCTTATTCTGGTCCGATCACGATTTCTCAGCTCGTTCGATGGGTGTGCTTCCGATGCCTGAATCTATCGAAACTTCATCTAACTTCGCCCATCAAGTCTGAGTCAATGGAACTGATCAGTCAACGATTGTCTAATTTGCATATTCTGACACTGACTTTACCGGGTCCGACAAAGCGATACAGAGATTGCCAGGACGAATTTCGTCTCAGCATTATTTCTGCCTATCCAAGAAGTCTGCGGGAACTTCGCTTTGTCAGTGATAAGCTTATCACTCTAACAGCAGCCCTTGTAGGAGATAGTATGTGTCGCACTTTGAAGAACTGTTGCCCCGACTTGAAGTCGCTAATCTTTCAAAATGTTCATTTGGAGACCGAGTTTCTGAAGCTCTGTGCTGCCTTCTGGTCTTCTGGGATCGCAGAAATCGATTGCTTCTTCTTCTACGAGAATCCTTACGACAAGGGGCGAGGATTAGCAGCCGGATAATCGGCCCACCTTGCTCCTTTCAACCTACAATATTGTGCAATGATGCGTCTATAACCACTTTTTTGTTTGTCATTTATATGCTAAATTGTAATACTATGCGTTGCTACGTATTCTTTGGTTGGTAGATTAAACTACTACTACTACTACTACTACTACTACTACTACTACTCCTAATCCTACTGGCTATCAGTCCCGGACTGTGTTCGATCCCTGCGTCTGGGCCTACGATTTCTGGATGCCAACATTTCACAGTCTGTTCCGAATCTTTCCAGTTGCAATCTTGAGCGGTTGATGATTGAAGATCTGTCAAATGATCGTTTTAGGTTGCCGGAAAGGATGCCACTTTTCCCTCGACTGAAGTTCCTCAAGATCCAAAGTCTGGGCAGAATGGTTTCACGTTGGGACAGTTTCGCCAGTGGTGGAGAATTGCGGGTCCTCCACCTTTCCACTGAATCCCATCCACCGAGATGGTCCGTACTTGGATTCGTGGCTGCCCAAAATCCACATCTTACGGAAATCTCTTGGTGGCATTCGGAGCCTCCATTCAAGACGAAAAAGGTTTTTATCGGTTTGGCGTCGATTTCGTCTCTACGGAAGGTAACCTTGGGTAGTGTTGGGATTGGCCGAAAATTTCCATGGTTGGCTTGGCTTGGCTTGGCCGGAGTTTGAAGTTGGCCGGCCAATTGGCCGTTGGCCGATGGCCGGCCATTGGCCATTGGCCGGCCAACGGCCAATTGCCAACGGCCAATTGGCTGGCCGTTGGCCGTTGGCCGATGGCCGGCCAATGGCCGTTGGCCGGCCAACGGCCAATGGCCAACGGCCAACTGGTTGGCCGTTGGCCGCTCGTTGGCCGTTGGCTGTTTCTTGGCCGTAAGCTATTGGCCGTTCTTTAGCTATTTTTCAACGTTGGCGAGCTGGAATTTAATATTTTTATTCGTCTACCGTGCTTAATCAGGCGTCAACTTAATTAAACTTTATTTCAATAGTACAAATTACAATTTACAATATTTGTAAAATAGTTTTTCCAAACTTTTAGCTCCAACCTGCGATAACTTTTTTTTAATTTTGCTGGAGGACAATAAAGTGATGAGACGTTCACCGCCAAACAAATTTAAAAACTACGTTGTTAGCACACTTAAAATTTGCATGCAATTAGCAAATTTAATTGTAAAATAACGCTAATGACAATAAAAATTGTCAACATCTAAGTGAAAATCTGTAGTACTGTATCTAATGTAACGCTTATACAGCAAAATTAAATTTTTCGACACAGTTAACGCACAAGATCAGTAAATTTGAGCTTGGCCAGCACTCGGCCATTGGCCAGCCAACGGCCAACGGCCAGCCAGTTGGCCGTTGGCCGTTGGCCGGCCAACGGCCATTGGCCGGCCATCGGCCAACGGCCAACGGCGAGCCAATTGGCCGTTGGCCATTGGCCGTTGGCCGCCCAACGGCCAATGGCCGGCCAAGCCAACTGGCCGAGATTTTCTGGGCCAACGGCCAATGGCTTGGCCGGCCAATGGCCGGCCATTGGCCAGCCATTGGCCGCACCGGCCAATGCACAACACTAACCTTGGGTCTTTTGACGTGGGAAGGATGGGTGCAGGATTTGGTGGTCGCCGCTCAGCACAGGAGTGTTTCGCCGGTTGAAACGATATGATTTTGAAGTTGGGTGTTGGAAGGATTACAGGATCATTTTTCTCCACCCTTTCCTCCTTTTATCCCAACTTGAAGCATTTGGAGTTGGAATTACATGGAGACCCGACAGCTTCTGCAAATTTGCCGGCGACTAATCTTAGCATCTTAAGACTGCCATCGTTGGAGTCTTTTGTAGATCGTAGTTTGACTTCTGGTGATTTGGAGAGGCTCAGTTTTATCCTGTCAACCGGAGACAGTTTGAGGGAGATCATTATCGACAGAAATTTTGGCAGATTCCAAATAGGTTTAGAAAATGATCGAATGACTGTGTCTAATCCATGGTCATTTCTGAATTCCATTGATATGGATAGTCCTAGCTTAAGATATCTAGAAACGTCATTTCCAGCTTAGACGAGTGACAGTATGGCCACTTTTGTAACCCTGTTTGTTGAACGATATGGTGACTGTTTGACCACTCTTTTGCTGGACATTGGTCCACATTCTGATCAGGAAAAAAGAGTAGGAGCCAAAGCCTTGACTGATTATCTTCATTGCCTGCAACGTCTTGAAGTGACTGAATTTTCTTCTTCCAGTCGTCCATTTTTACAGCCTATTTTGTTGGTTTTCGTCTTCGCCAACTTCAGAAGGATCAAGATGAAGATAATCAACACCCAAAATCGCCTCCTGATTTACCACTTTTCTATTTGTTTTATTCCAGTGAAAGGGGCCTAGTTCTGCGTTTATCGCCGTCTTTGGAAGATCGAGTTGGAATGTGTTTTGCAAGAGATCGACCTTTGTCTCAGCGAAGCGTCCGTCTGCTTAGTCCTTCCGGTTCCTTTTTTGGGTCCGACTTTGACGACAGCTGTCACCTTGTCCCAGTCTGTGATAATTTGGTCCTGGATGGAACCAAAACTAAATTGATTCATTTGGCTGATGTTGAGAAACTGCAAATCTAATGATCCTGAAACTGGCTGTCTATTTAGCCTAAAAGCTAGTCCAATATAAATCTTTTGATATGCCGTGCCATTTATTGGATTAATATTTTTTAGCTTTATGTAAAGCTAATTCCATTTAGAATGTTTTATTGGTTTGCAAGAGTAAAATCCTTCACTGGATGTTAAGCTAATCCCACTTTGTTTATTCGTTTATCCCAGCTAATCGTTTATTGATTTTTAATATTAAAATGTTTTCTATGGTATTACGTAACTACTATATAGGATTGTGCAGGACCGTGTAACGGAGCCGGGTCCAGGTCGGAGACCCTACTTGGTCCAAGCTCTACAAATATTCTCAAAGACGCGACGCCGGTTCGGACCAACCCTACTGATTTAGAGCCTTTTTGATCCCAATACACAGGCCACTGGTGCTCTTGGTCTCACGGTTTACTGTATCTGAATCTGAAATCAATACCTTTACGTTCTGGAGTCATATAACAATAGCTAATTGCAAGCAAGCGTAAACTTCATTTGCTAATCTTCGTTGTCGGAAATGGTTCGGTCTCAAGTCTCAGTGTCTAAATTGGCAAAGTGTCAATTTACATATATAATCTGCTAGGCAATAAGCGTAAAAAATACACAAGATCTTGGGTTATGACTTACGAATCTCACATAGGATTGTGCCCGAACCGTTCCCGAACTCGTACCGAGAGCTTCTGCTGGCCCGACCTATGCTTATTAGCGGGAGTTTACAGTTTTAAACAGTCTATTATTTTGTTTAAAACATCGATTTCTCAAAAACTATTCGATGGATTCTGGAGATTTTTGGATTTTTGGCACAGTAGAAATTCGCACTTTTGCGGTGGGACGCTTTTCTTGGTTTTGGCTGAAACGAAACGAGTAGCAAGAAAACTCGATCCGAAATTTCGTGTTACCGTGCATTTGGCAGATTTTCTCGACAATTAAGATCCACTGAACCAAATCCAAAAAATGTCCCTCGGGCCATATGTCCTTCATATCATGGCACAAAAAGAACTTTTGGCCGATACTACAGTTTTGATATAAAGCTAGGTTGAACTTTAACGCTTTTTATAAAAAAGACGGGTGACGAAAATTTTGTCCACATTTGTCCACGTTTGTCCACGTGGACAAACCTTCTGTCCATATCCACTGGACCCGCAGGTACCCGCGTCCACCTTCCAACTCTGAGGTAACGAAAAGCTGAATCAAAGAACGGACTTCAGATTCGTGTTCTGCGACCCAGAAAACCCTTATCTACGACTTTTCAGCAAAATCGAAGACAAAAAATTTTTCGGTTGGTTACCCTTGGTCCCCCCTTAGAAATCGAAAAAAAATCGAATTTCGCGAAATCGAAAATTTTGCGATATTTGAACTTAGCGTGGTCGAAAACATACCCACACCAAATTTCAGCTCATTTGGTCAAGTTTTAAGAACTTTGAGTGGTGGGGGGTAATCTGGAAAAGACCCCATATAACAATAACTAATTTTGTAAGCAAGCGTAAACTTCATTAACTAATCTTTGTGGTCGGTAATGGTTCGGTCTCAAGTCTCAGCGTCTAAATTGGCAAAGTGTCAATTATATATATAATCTGCTAGGCAATAATAATAATAATAATAAAATACACAAGATCTTGGGTTATGACTTATGAATCTCACATAGGATTGTGCCCGAACCGTTCCCGAACTCGAACCGAGAACTTCTGCTGGCCCGACCTGAGTTCGTGTCGGGGCTTTCATTCAGCTCGGGCCGTTACAGCTATTAGTGTTAGTTTTGTTGTTTCCTACAGATGTAGTTACAATCTTGCAATCAGCAACTCTGAAATTACCTAGAATAAATTCATTCAACAAAATCCGTGACCGAGCTTAAATTTAATAACCTTAAAAAACAATTTTTTAAAACCATGAAACCAAACCAAACATAGTTATGAATGTTATGAATACAACTGTCCCCAGTTGAACTATCCCGCCTTTGAACTTTATTGAAATAAGGGGTAAAAGCGGTGTATAAGGTGTATATGTCGCGTTAAAAAATTGTAGGCGTGTTATCTAGGCAGATTTATTTTATTTAATCTCGTTGTAGATTTTATTTTACTTAACTACAGTTCAGCGTTTTTGATGGTTTGATTTTTCATATATATATACTTGTTCCAACATCTTGTATTAAATCTTGTTTAATCAGTTCTTGTTCAGTCTAGTTCTGTTTCAAAAATGTTTGTTCGTTGTTGAAAAAAATGTTCCAATGAACACATTGTGGAACAAAAACTATTACCATTATATATTTGTTGTTAGTTAAGTTTTCTGCAAAAGTTTTGAGTCACAACTAGATTCTTAAACTAAAACCATTTTTTCACATTTACACTGAACTTTTACTGTTGATATACAATGTTTTCAGAAGGTTTGAAAAAACAATGGGAACAATTTGTTGACTAAAGTATACAAAAACGTACATTTTCAGTATATAACTGTTTGCTAAGTAATCGTTTCTCTACGTATGATACGTATATATGTAACGTGTGTATGTGTACACGTCTATGTAGGAAGACTGTAGGGTCGTTGTTTACATGGGTTTATTCCCAGTTGTCATACATCCTAGTTGTCATACACTTTATGATTGGTCAGACCAATATCAGGTGAATAGTTCACAGTTAATTGCACCGCCTTTTCGGAGCAAAAGAATGCAACGGAAAATCACGTTGAGTTTAAACTGAGGAGAATAAGGGGACGTTATAATTTACCTATATGCTTAAAGGAAGTCAGTTAGTTTAGTATAAGAAATTTAATATTGCATGAATTTAATATAAATTTATTTGGTAACATTAAAAAATTTGTTTTGAGACTTATTTTAACGATTCAATTTTTATGAAAAAGTATCTATTAATAAATACATCAAATTTCCAACTAATTTTTAAAATCAGATTGATTCAGTCGTGAATAACTTTGAGGTTAATTTGACGTAATATATATACAGCTATGTGTATCTGTTTTTATTTTTCGGAAAAGTTATTTCAAAGAAAGGGTAAGAATTTTTTAATCCTTTTTTAAATTAGGGATTTTAAGTATATCTTTTTCAGTTTGTAACCATCGTAATTTTAATTTCGATTTTAGAAAAATAATTGCAACTGACTACGTAATCCAATTCCCCTTAAAATTTTAATCCCTGCACTTAGTACAGAGTGTGTAATCTCGTACAAAATTGGAAGAAATTTTCTTATTGGGCGGAGCGTTCAACTGTCGCGTGATTTCTTAATGTCCAATCATAAGGTGTATGACAACTAGGATGTATGACAACTAGGAATACGCCTTTACATGGCGTATATAGTCCATATTAAGACACATGCACAAACACGTATGCGTAAATTGCATACAGAGAGGATAAGGAAAAAGTGACCACTTAGTTTAACGTTACACTATGTGGCCACTTAGTTTAACGTTAAACCCAGTGGCCTTAACGGGCCACCTAGTTTAACGCGACATATATATAGTGTTCAATTGATCCTGGCCAGGATTTGATCATGGAACGTTCCAAAATTCAAATGCAGGGTACTGGTTATTTTGATTTATTGTATTGTAATTTGAACAATTGAATTAAGTGATTCAACGCTATTTGACCTAAGTATTATTACAAATCAGTTTTATAAATTAAAACTACATACAAACAGAGTTGGAAGCGGGTACCATTTTAGCGGCCCGCTCCGCCCCGCTACCCGCAAACTGGTACCTACCCGCCCTCGTAGAATAAATTTTGAAGCTTGAATTGTTGGTTTGTTTATCCAACTCACGCCACACCTTTTACGTATTTTTTCGTTTTAAAGAATATCTGTGCAAAATAATTCACAGGAAGCGATCTGATCTGCTGGTTGAAGAGAGGCTGCTTCGTAAACAGATTAAGATTGATATCTGCGTTCAGTTTTTGTAAGACTTTCTGATTTGTACACTTTAGGAAAGCATCATTTGAAAACATTTCTTGTCGATCTGCTGCAAAATTTGAAGTTTTAAAAATTTAATTTTAAATTCCGAAGGGAAACCAATGAAATTCTGTAAAAGTTGTCTTTTTAATTTTGTTGGTGTATTCTTGAGGGGGTCACTGAACTCTGAACTCACAACTCTGAAGATCGCTTTTGTAATCTACTTTTCGTCAGTTTCATATAAACTTCTAGTCTTATGTTCAGTTGCGGGCTAAGGCGGTTTCTTCACGAAATTTTCCACAAACGAAAAAGTCTCTGGGAACAGCTACAAATCTCGACAGAAAAGTTTTTGTTTTCTGGCTCCAACTTCCTGCAGTCCAACCATTTTTTAACTTCGCTTGATGTTT